>SNQJ01S0012290.1:269804-287751 GCA_010110895.2 Picea sitchensis
AATGTCACATGTCAGCTCCATAATATTAATCATTGAAGGAATTAAGCATCTCCATGATTCTAGAATGTAGAAAGCACTTATTAACTAAATATGATTTATTTTTTTACTTTTAATTATTCTATTTCATTCTCTTTATATATGGATTTGATATAGAATTATTTTGCTTAATATGGATATTGAAATATTTTATTTATGGCTAACATTGAAATATTTTGTTCTTCTTATTATTTTTTTAAATGCCACGCTTTCAACTCCATATTGAACACAGAAGGAAATTACACATCTCTCATACTAGGATGTATAAAGGATCCTTTCAACCCAATAATATCAAATATCCACATTAATATTACACTAATATTAATAAATTATTGGCAATTTAAAAAATAATTAATTACACTAAAAAAATTAAAGGGATTTTATAACCCAGTTCGATAAAATGTGTAGCATGTGTATCTCTCTTAAAGTAATATAACTAGCATAAATGTATATTGATCTTGTATTTGTTTTAAGCATATAGAGGAATGGAGGAGATCTTGGTTTTGTTTTTGACATTATAAGTTGGTTGCCAAATTTTAATCGATATAGAGGAATGGAGGAAATATTAGTTTTGTTTTTGACATTATACGGTGGTTGCCAAATTTTAATCCGAGATATTAAAAAGTCCAATTCCAAATTTGATTATATTGATCTTGTATTTGTTTTAAGCATATAGATTATATTGATTTTGTATTTCTTTTAAACATATAGAGGAATGGAGGAGATATTAATTTTGTTTTTGACACTATAAGTTAGTTGCCAAATTTTAATCCATTGAGATATTAAAAGGTCCAATTCCGAATTTGATGACATTTTGCATGATACATTTTGATACATCTTAGAATTGTATTGGTGTGATCATTACTTTTTAACTTTTTTTCTAGTTGGAAAATTTCGCAATTATATATTACATAATTTGTTTTTAGACCAAAAGGTTACAATCAGAGACTGAGAAGAAATCTGTTGAAAAAAATAGCTAAACACTTTCTCCTATAGCGGTCTATCGACGGATAAAAGGAGAAAGTTTTGATGGAAAGTGAAAGAAAGAGGAATTTGCTTGATAACTAATGAGAGAAATGCCAGATCATACAAATCAGAAATGTAGGAGAGAGATCTGAAATTAGTAAATAAAAACTCCAACTTTCATATCGAGAAAGTCCTCTAGGGAAGGAGGAGTAAACTGATCTTTAGTAAAGAGTTAGTGAGAAGGGGGACTCTCATGACCATCAATCCCGAGGTTATAAGATAGGATACCCTATTTTTTTTTGGAGCGTTGTCTTTCAATGTTGATCGAGAGATTTGTTGTGCTCGTGATATATATGATTGAAGCTGAGTTTTTTGAAGGTGTATTGTAGATGTTGAATTATGTCCTTCCAAGATGTGATGGAGATTGATTGAAGATCACCCTTGTTTCTCAACCATTCAATAACAATTATGGAGTCCCTTAGAACCTGGAGGACAACAATGTGTAGTTTAGAGGCCAAGAATAGTGTGCCCCAGGCACACAAAAGCTCTTCCCTAGTGTTGGTGCCGGGGCCACAGTTGAAAGTCCATTTATAAAGAGTGTTTGGTAAGATTTTGATTATCCCACCTTCTCCACTTTGTGTGCCATTTGCAAGTGCTTCTCCATCGAACCAAGCTGTGGGTGTGTCGTCTAAATCAAGGCCCTTTTTAATGTGAGGTAGTCTTGTCTTTCTAGTGTGTACTTCCTTCCAAGAGTTAAAAATCCCAAGGGCTTTGTAAGCTGCAACATTTGTGGATGGAATCACATTTTCAAATAAATTTTGGTTTCTTTCCAACCAAATAGTCTAGGAAATAAGAGGTGGGAGGTGTATGTGCTTGCGATCCCATTGTCCCCAAGTGTCAAAACAGTCTTAAATCACATTCCCATCCTAAATGAAATGAAATTTTAGTGCCAGAGCAATTTTCTCCCATACCTGTCTAGTGAATGAGCACTTTATAAAGATATGGTCTGTAGATTTAGAGTCAGAATGGCAAAGGTGGCAATAGTTTGGCCCAGACCATCCCTTTTTTTGTAGAATGTCCAAGGTATTTAGTTTATACGCCATCATCAGCCAAGTAAAATGTTTAATATTAGGAGGAATATGCCAAGACCAAATATTCTTTCGCCATCCTCTGACTTCTGCGTGCCCATGCAAATTGATAATGGTTACATATAAATTTTATACAGTGGGATAGCCTGTGCGATTTCCCCTTGACCAATGAATTTGGTCTCCTGTATTTATAATATGGATACTCGTTTTAGATAAATCCGAGAAGAAAAAGTTCCATTCACGGGAAAGTTCTGAATTGAGACCAAGTGCAGCGCTAGTAATCCAGGAATCTGGCTGGCAATCTGATATGGAAGTGGCTCGAATTTGGTAAAGGTACTACAAATTATTAAGATGAAGTTGAGTAATCAGCTGTGGGGATAATAAGGAAGTATTATCCATTCCCAGAATGTTATCGTGCACAAGAGCTATTGAATGCCCCGAGCATGGAAGCTAGCTAAGCCATCGGGTAAGTAGATGTTTGGATTTTGTAATGTTCCTCCAAATAGAGGAGGTCGATTTGGTGGAACTCGTTTCTAATAAATGCCATGATAGTCTAATGGAAGAGATATTTGTTAAGGATAATAGAGTGCCAAATTCCAGGATAAATCGTTACACGCCAAAGAGAATTTGTCGCTAGTGCTTGAATAAAATGATGGATATTTTCTGATTCCCCAACCACCCTTATGTTTAGGTTTGGCCAGAGCTTACCAGTTGCAAAGGTGTTGTCGTGTATGGTCAGAGCATCCTGACCAAAGAAAGTTGAAGATCAGCTTACAGAGCTTTGTGAGGATAGTGACAAGGATGGCAACACGATCCATCCAATACACGGCCTATCCTTCAAGCACAACTTTGATGAGAGTGTACCGACCTCCAAGAGAGAGCCACCTCGTACACCAGTGGCCAGTCCTTTTTTCCACTTTGGAAAGAAGCCAATTCCATTCCAATGTCTTGTAAGAATATGATTTTAGATGGTAGCGCAAGTAATTGAGACGAGAGGAAAGATGAGTAAAAGAGTAGGGGAAGATACCTTTTATTAGGTCCAGAGATTTTTGATGTATATTTACAAAGTGAAATGTGGATTTGTCCCAATTGATTGTCAAACCTATAGCTTTGCAGAAGTTGAACATGATCTCTTTAATTTCTATCCATTCTTGAAGTGTGTCGTTTGTCATAATAAGGACATTGTCAACAAAGAGGAGGTGTAAAATTTTTATGGTCCTGAACACTTTTATTCCAGAGATCTTTCCTTCATCTTGGCATATTTTGAGGAGCCGACTTAAAGCTTCCATTGACAAGATGAATAGAAGACAACCCTACCTCAAACCTTTGCCCATTCGAAAGAAGGAGAAGGGTTCTCCATTGACCAAAATGGCAATATTGGCACTGCCCAAACAACCCATAACCCACATTATTATTAAATGGATGAAACCTATCTGAGCTACGATCAGTCTAAGGAAATCCCAATCACTGCAATCAAATGCTTTTTTGATATCCAACTTGAGAATGAGTGCCTTGGAGTTTTTTGTTTTGATACTGTGCATGCACTTCTGGGCGGTGCCAATAACATCTAGAATATTTCGTCCTTTCAAAAACCCCAACTATTCTTTTGAAAGGATACGTGAGAGTATAGGCTTGATCCTAGAAGCTATGATTTTGGAAATGAGTTTATAGAAAAGGTTGCAGAGGGCAATAGGCCTGTAATATCCAAAGGTAGAAGGAGAATAATATTTTGGTATTAGAGTGAGAAAGGTTTATTTTAAGGAACCAATCACCTTTCCACTGATTCTAGTGTCCTCCGCAAGCTCCAGAAGGTCCGTGCCAACCAGATCGAAAAAATGCAAATAAAATTCTACCGTCCATCCATTGGAATTTTGTCCTTTAAGAAGGATTGAGAGCATTTGATATCTCCTAAAGAGTGCAGGGGCAGTCTAGAGAAAGCGTATCTTATGTAGAAACTATATGAGGAAAGAGGATAGCTACCGAGATAGAAGTCTCCAAATCTGTTGAGGTTTTTTGCTTAAAAAAGGCTTGAAATGGTTAAATGATTCATGTTTTAAAGAATGTTGTCCTTTGTGCAGTGTACCATCCTCAACAATGATTTCCCAGATTTGTTTTTTTCTTCTACAAGAATTGGAAAATTTATGAAAAAAATTGTTATTGTGGTCTCCATACATAAGCCAATTTTCTCTGCAGCATTGTCTCCAAGTAATTTCATCCAATAGGCGAAGCTTATTACGCTCCAATTCATGTCCCTTTAGAAGATGATGGCTATCTCCAGAAGTCCTCGTGTTAGCTTCTGTATGGATAAGAACCTGAATTTCTGAATCAAGTTCAATTAGTCTTCAGGCATTCTATTGTCTATATGTGGAGGCCCACGATTTAATGTGTGATTTTAGGTGTTTGAGATTTCATATCAATTGGTGTTGAACGCATAGTTTAGAAAGGAATAGCGGATCCTTCCAAACATCAACAACAACATAATTAAACTCTTCTTATAGGATCCAGCTCGTGTTGAATTTAAATGGGTATGCAATCTTGAGAGGAGAAGAATCCAGCTGCAGGATAACGAGAGCATGGTCGGACAGAAAAGGGAAACTTACCCATGAGCGTATCATGTATTTTGAAGAGATAAAACGTTCTGAGATAAGAAAATGGTCCAGCCTATTGAAATGGAATTTGGGCCCACATGTCCATTGCGCCAGGTTGGTGTCAAGAATTCTAGTGCATAATCCACCAAATGATGTGCAATATATAAATTAGTGAAGTAATTTTCCAAAGTGTCAAGTGTAGAAATGGTCCCCCATACTTCTCCAGCTGATAATGTGAGGTTAAGATTGCCTGCGATTATCATGTTGTCAAGATCGAGAAGGCCCCTGGCTTCAATTTGCTCCCAAAATAATTGTCTATCAGAACAGGGAGCAATATGTTGAGAAGATTGATATGGTTATTAGTTATAAGGAAAGTACCAGACAGTAACATGCCTCCACTGCAAATAAAATGATGAAAATCATATTTTTCTGGATCCCAAGCCATTGCCAAACCCCCAGAAGTACCAAGAGAGTTGACTAAGCAGATGTGCCAGTTGGAAAGAAATTGGTTTATAAAAATTCTAGCCTTTTCACTATCCACCAGGGTTTCCTGAAGAAAGATAATGTCTGGAGAAATATGGGAGAGAAGTCTTATGAAAGAGGCAGCTTTTAGGTGCCCCCCACCCCTCTGATATTTAGGGAGAGAAATATCATGGCTTTTCTCTTTCTAGGGATTTCATGCCTCTAAGCGCCCCAAGATCAGTAGTAGTGTTTGATGAAACCACTGGGTGAATAGGTGGATGACCTTCCTTGCGTCGGGCATTGTGACTTTTGATCGGAGAATGTTCCAATCCATGTCGTCTAGACCAACTGTAGTCTTTACTCAGGGTTGTATTTGTAGTCTCAGTTGGTCCCAGACCAAGATCAAAAGCTAGTGAGTTGTGTAAAGATGGTCCCCGATAAGTATGCAAGGGCGTGGGAGTTAAAACTTCTTTGTAAGAGGCTAGAAGTGTGTCTAAAACAACACCAAGAGTGTTTTCACCAGTCCCAGACTTAGTCAGAACCGGAAGGCCTAAATAAGCCTCTTGTTCATAAAACTGGTCCCCAATACTCTCTGTTGACAGAGTGTGATTGTAAAGTATAGTGTTAATGGTATCATCTCGGTCAGCCGTGGAGGAAATAGCTGGGATATTAAAGGTAGAGGTATTCGGGGGCCAAGTCGGGGTGATAGGAAGTTTAAAAGTTTGAATGCAAGAGGAAACTGTGGTAGGGTGAGTGCTAAACGAAATCGAGGTGGTCGGGGTATAGGTTAGGGCGATAGGAAGTGAGATATTTTGATTGCAAGGGGAATCTGAGGTAGGCAGAAAGATGGTCGAAGTCACACTAGCTGGTACAGGAGGAATAGTTGTCGAATGATCAGTTGAGTGAACAAGATTGTGTAAGGAAGTAGAAACTAGATAATGGGTAGACAGTCGGTGAAATGGTTGTGACAAATTATTGTCCCCTATAGTGAAGGAAGCTGGTCCCTTGTTTAGAATGGTAGTATTATCTATGTGTTCTAATTCTAAGGAGGAGAGCGAGGAGTAAAGAGTTGGACATATAGCTTTGAGCTTACCAGAAATAATGTCCAGTCCAAGAGTGTTTCCATCATCAGGGTAATCTGGAAGATGTAGATGTGTAGGTGCAGTTGGTGAATCCAACATAGAAGCTAGCTCCAACATAGTTTCCTCCGAAATTTCTTCTTCCATAATGCCAGTGCAAGTCTTTCTCAAGTGACCCGTCTATCTGCAAAGTGTGCATCTGAAAGGAATACCAAGATAATCTAGTTTTTGATGAGTGATGTGCCCTCTCCAGTCTATATCCAGAGTTTCATGTAGTCCATCGTGTATATCTAGCTCAACTAGAATCGTCGCCAATTTCTTATCTATGCCAAAAAGAGTTTTTGAGTCCAAGCTGATAAAACGTCCTAAAAAGTTTCTAATAGTCATGAAGGCTTATTCATTCATTTTTAACTTAAATGTAAAATGTGTCAATAATACTATAAAATAAAATAAATTGTTGCGTTACATTAAATATAAATGTAATAATAATAAAATTATAATACAATTTAATATTTAATTAATTTCATATCATCATATACACCTAAATTGATGTGTTACATTAAATATAAATATAATAATAAAATTATAATATGGTTTAATATTTAGTTAATTTGATATCAACATATACACCTTACCCCTTACCTTTAACTTGAATTCAAAACTTTTTAAACGAGGCTAATAAATCATGTCACTAAAAATATTTAAAACTATATAATATAAACATCACAAACCACCCTCCCCAATCTGAACACAAAACCATACAAACATGTTAATTTTTTTTTTCAAAACTAAGCACAAAACCTTAAGATAAATGTAAACACGGATGATATAAATGCACAATTTTTTCTTTAATTTTCATTTAAAAATACCATGCACAATTTTTTTGTCCTCTTCCTATGAAAAGGATAGATGTGAAATTTCCACCTTTTCAATTTTTTTTGTCCTCTTCTTATGAAAAGGATAGATGTGAAATTTCCATCTTTTCATTTACTAGATGCACCTTTCTCTTTTGGGTATATACATTGTTTCTCTTTTGGCATATATACACATATGGAGTTTTTATTTTTTTTTAAATTTAAAATTATTTCAATTGTCAAAGAGGATGTTGGATGGTTGGTTTATTAATGAGGTTGTGATATAATTGATTAAATGTGTACATGTGAGTCTTTAATCAACACAATGAACAATGAATTAGGGTGAATTTTATTTTACGGTCGCTTTTATTAATTTAAATTGGAAAAATCTTTAAGGTTAATTTCATTTTTTGGTTTAAGATTGAATTTTATTTTACGGTCGCTTTTATTAATTTAAATTGGAAAAATCTTTAAGGTTAATTTCTTTTTTGTTTTAAGATTGTCGTAAATATAGATAAAGGTAAAACATAATCCACATTTAATTAGAAATGGAATTTGGTTAAATCAACAAAATGAATTATGGTAAAAAAAAAGTTAGTGTAAATACACTTTTATTAATGTAAATTGGAAAAATCTTTAATGTTAACTTCATTTTTTGTTTTAAGATTGTTGTTAATAGGTAAAACATAATCTACTTTCAATTAGGAATGAAATTTGGTTAAATCAACACAATGAATTAGGTAATCTTTTTTTACTGTAAATAAGTTTTTATTAATTTAAATTGGAAAAATCTTTAAGGTTAATTTCATTTTTTGTTTTAAGATTATTGTTAATAGGTAAAGGTAAAACATAATCCACATTGAATTAGGAATGGAATTTTTATGGAATTTGGAAAGGTTAAAGATTTAGGAATTTTTATGGAATTTGGAAAGGTTAAAGATTTAATTTATTTGTTATATATATACATATATATATATATATATATATATATATATATATATATATATATATATATATATATATATTTTTTAAATTTGGCTAAAATTATTGGAGTTTTAGATTTGAGTGGTTTAAACATAATTATTCAAGTGTTTTACTTTTTTTTCAGGATGCTAAATCTATTTAATTTGGTAATTTGTTTTAGTGTAAATAGGTTTTTATTAATTTGAATTGCAATTTTTTTTAAGGTTAATTTCATTTTGTTTTACATTGTTGTTAATAGGTAAAGGTAAAACATAATACACATTCAATTAGGAATGGAATTTGGCTAGGTTAAAAATTTATAGAATTTGGAAAGGTTAAAGATTTAATTTATTTGTTTTATTTTTGCGTGTTCTTTAATATATTTTTAAATTGATTTTTTTAAATTTGATTAAAATTGTTACAGATTTGAATGGTTTAATCATACTCATTCAAGTGTTTTACTGTTTTTCAAGATGCTAAAGCTTATGTATTGAAAATACAATTTAAACAAAAAAAATGACTATTTCACCATTATTTGTTTAATCTAATTAAAATGAAAAGTTAAAAAAATAGAACATGAAAGACAGCACCCAATTAAAATATTCTAAATGAAATAACAACTAGCACAATTGTAAACTAGTGGCTAGTGAAATTTCAAAGGCCGATTCACATCTCTAGATTCTCTAACAAAATCTTAATCTTTGTTAATTGGCAATCTAGTCATCATAGTAAATTTTAAATATGATCAAGTAAAAGTAAAAAAATAAACATGTAAATTATAATAGTGAGAAAGTTAGTGGTTGAAATCACAACCATTGATTTATTGGGACGTCTAAAAATATTGCATCAATATTTAATCTTGTCCATACAAAACAGATTAAGCACTAAAAACCTATTAAATATACCCATAAACCTTTTAACCTAAATATCTCAAAACCATCATAAAGAACGGTTTAGTTTTGAAATTCTTACACTGTATGAACCTTCCCTCCCTAAACAAGGTGGAGGTAAATTCCATGGCATTTCAAGGTCGGCAAAAAGTGTCCACTTTTGTCTGTCGTTGCGCTCTTCCACCTTATCAACTTCACATTCCATTACAGCACACGCTCGTAGATAGGTTGAGTGTGGATGTAAAAGTCAAGAAAACTTTGAAATGGAGGTGGAAAATTTGGCAATTCAAGCGCGTGCATCATGATTGATAAAAAAAAGGTGCATGCATGGTGGTTTGGCTTTTCTTTTAAATATTGGGGATGGATGGAGGTGACACAGGCAGAATCTCATGCGAGGACACCCGGTGACACACAGTCTACCAGAATTGTCCAAATGTTGCGCCAAGTTTAAACACAACTCAGATGTTTCTGCGCCGTGTCGATTGGCTTTAAAAATGACGCACGTGAAATGCATACTGAATTGGATTTTGGATTTTATATTTAATTTAGGGATAAACATGAACTGACTTTAGCGAAACAGAAAAAGCACAGGTTCTCTCAGAAAACCGCAGCTTCAAAACCGCCCTGCCCCGACAGTCGTAATAAAGGCACCAGTTGATTCCTCATGTTGTGCAAGCAAGCCTGGTGAAGTTTCATGGAGAATTCGTTATTTTTAGTCTTCCTGAGTGCGGATTTACTGTTAATGTTCCTCCAACATGTATCGGTGGCGTTTGCTATGCTGTTGGTGTTTTACGTGGTTTTCCTGTATATTAAGCGAGAGTTTATATCATGCAGAGCGGTAGTGAACGAACCCAGACGGTATCCGGTGGTGGGTTCACTGTTTGCATTTTGGAAGAATCGGGGCAGACAATCAGAATGGTATGCCGAGTTGCTTGCAGTATCCCCCACGCAGACCATCGTGGTGGAGCGTCTGGGAGGAATCCGGACTGTGGTCACGGCGAATCCTCGGAACGTTGAGCACATTCTGATGACACGGTTCGACAATTATCCGAAGGGCGAACCTTTCACGGCCATTCTCCACGATCTTTTGGGGAAGGGTATATTCAATACCGACGGGGACGCCTGGAAGCTACAGCGGAAGGTCGCCAGTCACGAGTTCAACTCCCAGGCTCTCCGAAATTTCATTTTACGAGTCGTAGAGGAGGTCACGGATCGATTTCTCTCCATTCTAGATGAGGCAAGCGAGAGGGGTAGCTGCTTGGATTTGCAGGATCTTCTGCAGCGTTTCGCGTTTGATAATATAAGCAAAATAGCGTTCGGGATCGATCCGGCTTGCCTGGATGCGAGCCTTCCTGTTTCGGAATTCTCGCAGGCTTTCGATGTGGCGACCGAGCTGAGCGCTCGGAGGGCCACTGCGCCGATCTCGTCAGTGTGGAAGATAAAGAGGATGCTCAACGTCGGTTCGGAAAGGCGCCTAAGGCGAGCGGTGGAAGTTGTACACCACTTCGCCATGGATGTCATTCGTCAGCGGAGAAGGGAGACGGCCAACAGTGCTCCTTGCAAACAGGACCTGCTCTCGAGATTCATGGAGCTTGCTAACCTACAAGCCAATCTGCCCGAACGCGACGCCTATCGCTCCGAAGAGTTTCTTCGAGATTCCATCATCAGTTTCGTCTTGGCCGGTAGAGACACCACCTCGGCTGCGCTAACGTGGTTCTTTTGGCTCCTCTCCTCCCATCCCCATGTCGCGGAAGCAATACGTATAGAAATAGCTCGCCTCATGGCCGCCAAACCCGAAGCCAAACGACAAGGAAATCCCTTCGTGTTCTCATACGAGGATCTGCAAAACATGCATTACCTGCACGCCTCAATCAGCGAATCGATGAGACTTTATCCGCCGGTGCCTTTAGACTCTAAGCATGCCCTGCACAACGACGTCCTGCCCGACGGGACTTTTGTGGGCAAAGGCACTCGGGTGACCTATCACCCGTACGCCATGGGTCGAATGGACGCCATCTGGGGTACGGACTGCCTCCAGTTCAAGCCGGAGAGGTGGGTGAACGAAGATGGCCATTTCGTCCCGCAGAGTACCTTCAAGTTCGCAGTATTCCAAGGCGGCGCGCGCGTCTGTGTTGGCAAAGACATGGCGTTTATTCAGATGAAATATGTTGCGGCGGCAGTGGTTTCCAGATTTAGATTCCGGCGGCCTGTTGATTGTCCATCCGTGGGAGATCCCAAGCTCATTCACAGCTTGACTGCGCGCATGAAGGGTGGTTTTCCCGTTCTGGTTGAAAAAAAGGAGGCAGTCACTAATCCACAGTAGTAGTGCTTCTCCATCTTGCACCTCTCCTCTCCTCTCCTGGTTGTCAATTCGTTGGTTCAGTCTACGCACTATTCTATCAGTGTTTTTAAATCTGAATGGTACATAAAAATCTTTCTTTTCAAATCTGAATGGTACATAAAAATCTTTCTTTTCAATAAGTGCATATCACCGTCGCCAAAACTTAATTTCCACTGCTTTAAGGAAACTATCTTTCAATGTGGATGACAGGAGTGGGGATGCAGAGTCTCAACCATTGGAAACAAAGAGAAATTGTCCATCAGTAGATTCAACCATTGGAAAAAAAGAGAAATTATCCACCAGTAAATTATCTAATTAAAATAAATATATGGCACTCACAGGAATTTAATTTATGGCAATTGCAACGGTTCATACGCCAAGGATTGTGCGTCTGGTTTAGTGGTTGGGTCATCTAATAAAAAAATACAGCTTTTCACGAAGGAGATGTATCACAGCTAAATATATAAATTAAAATTTTAAAACAGGTATGTAAACGTTCATGCACCAAGGATTCTGCGCCAGGTTTAATAGTTAGGTCACTTTAATAAAATACAGCCTTTTTTACGAAGCAGATGTATCAAACGTATAAATTAAAATACTAAAAGAGGTAAGAAAAATAATAACATTAACTTTTATATCATTTATTTTAATCTGAGAATATATATATTATTGGTTGACACCTCTCATTTGATATACTATTTTTAGATTTAATTAAAAAAAAAAAATAGGTTTTTTTTGAGTTTTCTCAATATATTAAAGTTGTTTTGTTGAAGTTGGCAAATATATGACTTTACAATGTAATTTAATTTATTTAAACATAGGATTTATGTATTTTTTTTTAGTCTTTGAATCAAATATTAGTAGAGATTGTCACTGAAGAATAAATTGAATCTTGAATTTTATTTAAAAAAAATAAAAAAAAGAATTAAATAACAAAGGTTGGGCATTTTAGTCAAATGAAAACTAGAAAAATGATGGAAAAAAATAAAAATAAAACAGATTTAAAGAAGTTTAGAATTGTTTCTCTATAGGTGTTAATTGGGAACCCTCTCCAAGCAAAAGACATGGATAGTAGGATTTAGTTCTCAATAGTTTAACATGTCATCCTTCTTATGGAAATGAAGCAACTTATGAAATTGACACTTTTAATTTTGATAAGGAATCAAGGTCTTCTGTTTGTTGATTCGTGACATCCCACCTTCTTAATTACAAGTAGCTATTGTAGATCATTCCTTAGGGTGGTGGAATGACATTAAAAAGAAGAAAGAAAGGGAAGGATTGATAATTATTTTTTAAAATCTACGAAATGGCATGGACATTAATAATGTACTTTTATTCTAGTCACTGTAATCTTTAATTGTGTTTACATTTTATTTGTAAAGTGTTTCAAGCATTTGAAGAATGTGGTTTTCATTCTAAATTAGAATAGAAAATTGTGATTTCTTTCATGGAAAAACAATATGAAGTTAACAATATGATTATACTATATTATATCGAATATAAATATCATTTATCCTTGATGTCAATAAGACACTCTATATTGGCCAAGTTTGGCATGGGAATCCATTTAGAGTGACAACAATGGATGACATTATTGTACCCTTCCCTATGACAACATGTCTTGGTACTCATCCTCCTATAGCTAGACTTGATTGATACAAATCCATTTCCAACATCTTGGTACTTAAATGCAAGGTTGAAGATAAATCATCGTACGTGCATGCGCATCCACAAAAACATAACTACAAGGTATTAAGGGATGGAAAGTGGAGTAGTTGTGGGGGATTTATGTCATTGGTCAAAATATAATTCAAAGAGAAGTTGTAGGAATGGATAGAGTGCGATGGTGGGAAGGTCCCTAGTGACAATGAACACCAATGGTAGTTGGGAAGGGGTTTTAGGGACTAAGATTCATAATCACCTTGGATTGCACTAACAACCACACCACATACTCCATTCCATGAACACACCACACATCTATTTATCATTACATATATTCAAAGATATCGCATTAATCATCTCCATTAATCTCCCCTCAACTTTATTGATGTATGCCCATCTATGAAGAATTCATACTATAGTATATCACAATGACATTATATCACATAATCATCTATGAAGAATTCATACTATAGCATATCACAATGACATTATATCACATTATGTGAAACATAAAATAGAAACCAGAATGTTAGTTTATTAATTATCAAACTATTGTGCTTGATATTCACCTAATATTGAATAGGCTCCCACCACGCATAGAGAACCAATCTTACATTTGAAGAGGACACAATATTTTTAAACTAGTTCATAGTGAACTAATGTGAGTGTGTGTGACCTTCCATGTAATTAACTTGCATTCGAAAATAGTCGAAAGATAAAAGTTCCAAGTTCAACAATCATAATCTATACATGATTTCGTAAGCTAACTAGAAGATAAGAGAAATTGCTAGATGAAAAAATACCAAACTCAAATAAAACTAAGATTGACTTATAGTACAAAATGTGAACAACTACCCAAAATAACATCTAAAACAATTGTGGAGATCATGCCAAAGGAACTCCCTAATGACCCATTTGATTAGATTACAAAGAGGTGAAATGAGAGTTATTCCAATGCAGTAACTTTTTGATCGTGACTATAAAATAGAGCTTGCTATGGAGTTAAAAGATAAGTTTTCAAACATCTTACCAACTTAAAAAAAAAGACACTACATCATCGTGACTATGAAATAGAGCTTGTTATGGAATTAAAGATAAATAAATACCATGTAAAATGTTGTTATGGAATTAAAGATAAATAAATACCATGTAAAATGTTGGTATCAATCCAAAGAATCAAGGGAATGCACCAACACTAATTTTAGACTTAGTAAGAATTTTTTTTAATTGCTTAATTTTAACTCAAAATTATATTTGACCCCAAGTTTTAATCACATCGATTTTATAATTTATATCAACATTACTTTTCACTCTTTCGTTACTTGGGTACATCCATGGTTTTTCATAAAAGTCGACAGCATTCTACCTTCTAGGTTTTACTTGTTGATGGAATTTATTGAGTACTACAATTCAAGGAATTAGCTTTATCTCTCATCACATTTAATTTTTTCTGAAGTCGTTGTGATGCTCCATGATGTATTTAGGGGGCATTTTTTCATCATTGTAACATTTTATTTTCATTGATTTTATTCATGCAACATAAATTCATATGTAATATTAGTATTGAGTTTGTATTTTATTTTTAATTATTATTTAATTTTAATTATTTTTGAAATAATTAATATTAATTTATTAAAAGATTAATTATTAGTTATTAATAAAATTTATTATTTTTATTTCTACATCCATTTTAATTAATTCCAATTTATTATTCAACATCAAAAATAAATTAATGTATTTTTACTCATTGCATGGTTTATATATACTAAAATTTAATAAATTCTGTTACTTATAACAAAAAGAATATACATAAACATAATTATGAAATTTAAATTTAATTTGATAAATATATTCTTTTTAATTTAATTTAATTTTTCTACAAATATAACAAAATTTAATTTTTCTACAAATATAATAAAATGAATCTCAATAAACAGTTGATTGATGTCACAAATACCCTCCTCTTAGTGTGAACTCTCCCCATCTTCACTTTGTAAGAACATTATAATAAAATAACATGAATGTTTTTAATTAAAGAATTATAATGTTTAATACAATGAATATAATAGATTAAAAAAATGTTAATAACCTTTGATTCTTTTGACCTCTACTAATAGTTTAGAAGAACATGATAAAATAACAGTTAATTAGAAATTCTAACTTAACAATTTGCTAATGGAAATGGATCTAATCCACAACATCCATTTGTTTTTGTGTCTTTGGTTAATTCACTCCTTGTTCGAGCTTCTAGTTTGTGATATTTTATGAATCCTCTTTCAATGTCTCCAGTATGCCTTTCCATACCTCTTTGTTAGTATTTGTTGTTTTTGATGTATTCTTTGTTCTTTTTAATATAGGGAGTTCTTCTTTACTATTCCCTTAAATTTTCTCATCACCATAGAAAATGAAGGTAGTTATAGAAATAAATGAAGAGATATAATGAAATTAGAAATGTGAACTAGGACCACAAAACTGAGTGAAGAAAACAAAGAGTAATTTAAGTTTCACCTCATGTGAAACCTCCTCCTCTCCATACTCTCTCACATTCTCTTCATTACCTATATGTGACTAAATTGTGTAGTTATCATCCTTTCATGAAGATGTTTCAATCCATTTTTCTTATTGTCAATACCAATCCCATCCCAACATTTAAGGCATCCTCTCAAAATATCTATAGTTATAGTATCCAATATCTTTGTATGGAAATGTTTTATCCTTCCACAATCTGAAACATCTCTTTTCCAACTAACTTGTAGAGGTTCATCATGACTTGATTATTGAGTCTTGTTTTTCCTTGAGCAATATGTTTTCCACAATTCATCTTCATCTCTACATCCTTCACTTATAGATTAATACATGCACATCATGGTAGGAATAAGTACAATGAAAAAATTGTTTATTGAATTCAATTAGAATTAAATGTACCCTCTACAATACATCGAGAAAAGAAAGAGAAAAAGTACCTCTAACATGTGTAGAGAAACTATGACTAAGACTTGCCAAACTCTATCAAGTGAAAAAAATGCAATCATTCCTTACAAACAATTTCTCTTGTTTCATTAATCCCTTTAGAAACTTTCCAATTTTATTCATTAAAAATTTCTACAACAACAAAAAAAGAATATTATATGTAACAATTATAATTATACATGTAAGTATTTATAAACTCTATCAAGTGAAAAAAATGCAATCATTCCTTACAAACAATTTCTCTTGTTTCATTAATCCCTTTAGAAACTTTCCAATTTTATTCATTAAAAATTTCTACAACAACAAAAAAAGAATATTATATGTAACAATTATAATTATACATGTAAGTATTTATAAAATAAATATGTATATCTTAGTAATATATACAATTTATAAAATATGTAGTTACAACTCACTTGTGAAAGGCCATCTTGACCTTTGGATTTTTTTTCTTCCTCTTTCTCAAGCATTCTTCCTCTCATCTAACTTCTCTTGTGTTCAATATCATCTCCTAATTATTCTTTTCTCAAATCCATTTATGTAGATTGTAAAGAAATGATAACAAAACAAGTATAACAAATTCATGAAATAAAATATGTGGATGGTATAGACTAAAATATCACATCTTAGAACTCCTTGAATAATTAAAAAAATTGTTAAACATAAATATAGAGAATGGCACCAATAACTCATTTGTAAGAATACTAATAAATAGTTTTGATTTTCTAAAAAAAATCTCTATTAAGGGCCAATGAGTTATTTCTCAGAACCCTAAATTGGACCCATATGTATTTGGAGGAGAATGCAGAGAAAGGGGATAATGTGATTTCCATTGCTATTTTCTTGTATTTAACCCACTTCAAGGTTTTTCATTTATCCAAGTCTTTGAATTTGACTTTTCCTTATTCCCTTTTCTCTTGCACTAATCATTTCACTAAGTTAAATCTATTTTGTTGCATTATCTCCCACTCCCTTGTGCCCTTAAATGGCCTCTTCTGCATCCCTTATGCCCCTTAATTCATTCCCCCTAGTCCACCTCCTTAATTTGTCTCCCTCATGCTCCTTATTCCACCCTAGTATAAACAATGTGATACTTGGATTGCAAGCAATAATACTATGAAACATGTAGAGATACTTGCATTATGAGACAATTAACAAAAATGATAAATACAATGGATTATACACATATTGATTGCTAAAAGAAAAATATGGAATGATATGATAATTTGAAAAAAGAGATGACCATACAATCCATGCATGACATATGGGATGTGAATTATGAATACGTAGATGAGAGAGGAGAATGATAACAAATAAATACATATCATCCTACAAAATAAAAACAAATACAAGAAAGGGAAAAAAACTAAGGGGAAGAACAAGAAAGGTGGTTGTGTTGGGGAGAAGAAGGATGATGGTGAGAGAATAAAACATAAGGAGGAAATGAATCCAAACATATTGTTAAAAAAAAAAAAAACTTCAAGAAAAAAAGATTGAAAATTTTATTCTTAGATATGTTATTAAAAATGTTTCTCACACCTAATGCTTTAGTTATGAAAACCAAAATGCCTCCTCTATAATATAACCCTCTTAGAATATTGTTATCAAATATATGTTGTGAGAATCTTTAAATATTTGGAGAACTCAAAGGTTGTGATGTGAGTATATAAAGGACTATTCAAGCACATTGAAATCAATTAAGATGATAAGGAAAAATGATTTTCCATATATCTAGGCTATAAGGTATCACGATACTAACTATTTACCAACTTAAATGGTAGTTGTTTTTCATCTTTTCACATTGTGGTATATTAACGTGATGAGAAGATATAGATTTTAAAAAAGATACATGATTTTTTAATTTTTTTAAAAAAAATTTGTCTAAAATTTTATTTAATGAAATTGTAGTATAACATCTATTTGTATTTATTTAAATGTATGTATTAACTTCTAATACATTATATTCAATTTATTTACTAAAAAAAACAATCAAAATTTTGTTATAAATAAATATATATGTTATTTTACATTTTGTAAATTATTATTTT
>SNQJ01S0012290.1:290648-303214 GCA_010110895.2 Picea sitchensis
ATATATGAACTTTTATTCAATCCACCAAGACACCCTTAGATTCATCACAACTTCTGGTTTATATAGTATTTCAATAGGTATAGGATTGAACCATTGCACCTGTAATACCCCTTTTTATCCCAGTTTGTAAATACAACTATAACTAGCCAAGAGACTATGGCAGACTAGATATATGTGAATGTTGGATTTTATGAACCTTTTTGTTATAAAAGGTCAATGTATGCATTTTTTGTTATTAATAGAAAATGGATAAGTGTTGCATTACTGTTGAAAGGGGGGTTTGCTAAGATAAACCATGGTTCTATAAGAAATATAGTGAGGGGAACCAGAAATGGTTGAGATGATCCCCCACTAAACCAATACCTTACTAGATTTAATGACTCAGACCCAGAACAATCCTCTGAACTAGAAATGAATTACTTGTCATAATGATAGCTAGAAGAGTCCTCCTCAAGAGTTAATGAGGATATGGGGTAGATTACCCATCTGCAAGACTTCCAGACCTAACCACGAGATGGGGATTCAGACCCACACAACCTTGCTGAGGAAGTCAAGGAAAGAGGTAATTTGTGGGCAGAGGTAGGAGAGTGAGCAAGCATATATGTGCAAGAGAGAAGAGTCAAAAGACCAATCTCAAGAAGTTAAAATATTGCTTGAAGCTCTCTGGTTCGAGGAAGAACTGGGAAATAAGCTTGTTCTGTGTGCAAGAAGTTGTTGGTAGGGTTTTCTTTACAAGATGATAAATGAGGCTGACGAGTGAATGTGGAAGTGCTCGTGCAGAACTCCTTTCTTGGTACAGAGAAAACCGATGGCCAAGATCCCATGGGAGGAGGAGAGTAACCTATGTCCCTGACTGTCATTGAGCAAGAAGAAAGAGCCTCTCTTAGAGCATCACGGTTTAGCTCGGGGTTGGATAGCGCTAAATCCATTCAGTAGTGGTTGTGCCTATGGTTGGGAGGAAACAGGCACCCCTTTCAGCAGTGGCTTCATGAATTCTGGTTTTTTGATAAGTATTTTCCTACTCTTTGTATTAAAATGGAAATGACGATTGAATATATTTATATGTCTATGATTGAGTTATGTATTGAATGATTAAGGTAGAAACATGTATTGTCTCTCTATGAACCTATTCTTTTGAATGGGATTTTTCTTACCTCATCTTAGCAGCTAGAGAACAATGGGATGTAAGACTACAAGAGTGTCAGGGAGTGATTTAATGAGATGCTTAGATCCTTCCAACCTCTAGAGTCTACTTTCGCAGGGATACCAAGTTCAAGGTCTATGGAAGGAGGGCGCCTCCTTCAAACCTTTCACTCATGTGACCAAGGAATCATGCCCGTGTCCTTAAAAAACTCACAACTAAGAGATTTTCACATAGCCCATGAGATTTTTCGAAGGACCCATGTGACCAAGGTATGGGAACCCTGTGCTAGGCCCGAAAGGAACTAAGCCTTTCTGGATTCAAAACTCCTGGAGTTTGAAGCTCCAGATTGTTTCGACCTTACTATTTGTAAACTGACCAAAGGAAACTGATTTTTATGGTTACAGAGAAGGTTGAATGGTGCCTGGTGGTTTCCCCAACTATGGAAGATAGACCTGCCCCACCATTAAATCTTGGTCCATTCATCAATCGTGAAGTAATGAGAGCCACAAATCTGAGGGTATTCGAAAGTCCCCTTCGTCGTTAGATCTATGTTGAGGTAACTTCGATGAAGTCCTACTTCCAGAGAATAGGGATGTTAAAGCACCCAACTCCCCGAATGTCAGAGTTACAAAGTAATGAGAGTGGTGGATCTAGGGAGTTTGTTAACAACCCCTCTTAACTGTCTGATCATCTAGTAAAGGGACCCGTGTATAGTACTTCGATGAAGTCCTGCTTCGGGAGAACAAAGTGACCATAATGTCGAAACCTCCGAAGGATAGAGCTACCAAGTGACGAGGATCATAGATCTAGGAACCCTTCAGGATCTCCCCTGACCGTCAGATCTAGACCGTGGTTAGCCCGGAACTGACCACTCCCAGAGTAAGGAGGAAGGCACACCACAGATCCCTCAAACGCCAAAGTTATCAAGTAATGGAGGCCGTAGATCAAGTGGTTACGTCAACACAGCTTGAATGTGAGATCGAACGGCTTGGAAGGCCACCATTCTAGGGTGAGCTGGCATGTTGACGTCACCTAGGGTGAAGTGGACCCACGTCGGATGTGACACATGTCACCTAGATTCATACGTTTCACACACCGTATGTGCCCATTAAGATGTGACACATGTCACCCCTTGTAGGGATCACGTGTCATCTCTTCCTTGCCACAAGTCACCCCTGACACTTGCTTACTTGGTCCATTTGGTAGGTGGAGTACTCGAGACGTAATTTTCCTTACCTCTGCGTTTAATATGTCACCATGTGTGAGGGTGTACCCTTCAGAAGTCTAGGACTTCAGGACTCCGTAGAATTGGGATGTAGTGTCGTGGGTAAGTTGAAAATCCCTGAAGGCCAGATCCACGTGGCGAGAATTTGGGTCCTTGGAGAGTTCGGGAATTCAGGACTCTGAAGGATATGTGTGAAAAAGAGGGAAGGGAAGTTTAGCGTCGAACACCGAACTTCCCTCTAACTCTTGTGTTAAATGAAGACCATGTTTTGCCGTTGGATTGGACGGTGGATGACCCTCCCCTGTGCATGTAGGAACTTGGGGATGGTACGAGTGAGGTGGGGCCACGTGGGTGCCATGTGGCCCATGTATAATAATTCTCGAAGAACTTCGAGAGGCCATAACTTGCAATCCAAAGCTCAGTTTTGAGTTTGGTAGTAGTCGTTAAAGAGCTACGGTTGAGGAGAAGAGAATGGAGATCTCGAAGAGATGATTCGAGATGATATAAGTAACTAAAATTTTGATTACCCATCCCTATAAAAGGGTACTTAGGGGTCAGGTGTGTTACAAATTGGTATCAGAGCATGGTTACAACACTTGGCCTGCTTGGGCTCATGAGCGAGTCGCATCAAAATGTTATTAGAGAAATTTTATGGGTGACACTCTATCTTACCCCATTATTAAGAGGCTTATTCAAACCTATATTGAAGGAAGGAATGAATGATCCAGGTGGATATCGGTGGCCACCCACCTTTTCGAACTGGCTCAAAATAACTTTTTGGCAATTTTGGCAATTTACTATTTTTAGCAGGTTTTAACTTCCGGGGCCATTTTGAGGGCCTAAATGAAGTTTTTTCAAGATAAAGGTTCTTAATGATATCCAAAGGAATTATTGAGCCCCAAAAATGAATCTCCTCAATGATACCTTTCCAACGAGCTATTATACGCCTAAAACGGAGATCGTATGCAAAAGTTACGACCCCGCGAAGTTGATGTACTAACTTACCCAAATGGGGCCCACATGACTTTTGGCGCTTCATCTCCTAGGGCTAGGATTTTGGATGTATAGGGTTTTTGGAATTCTTGTTTATTTTAAAAAGGCCTTTATACCCTCATTGTAATCATCTTCTTGCGAATGCGAGTAGCCGTCACATCTCTTCTTAGAGATAAGCTGCCACCAGTCTAGCGAGTCTTTCACTCTGTATTTTTACAGTCTCTGTACATTTATTTCATTAATGGAAATCATGTATTACTGTATATTTTTGTTTATGGTTTCATCTCTGATAAATTTATGTTATATTATTGAATATCTATGATATCTCTGTGCATTTCTTTCTTATATCTCCGTTCGCATTTCGTGTCGAAAATAATCCAAATCAATGAAACTTTTTGTTGTTGTATATGTTTTGAAAAATTTGAACTGTGTGTTTTTCATAAAACTAGTATATCATTAACTAACAAAGAATTTTTTATCAACACTTAAACCGCCTGTGGACCGTAGGAAAAATACAACTTAAAGGATGGTGACACAACATGAATTGGGGGAAGTCTCCTGCAATATAGAGGAAGAATCTGATGAAATGAGGGCGGTGTAAACCCCTCCAAATTTGGTTGAAACTGTAAGAAGCCTCATGGAAGAATTACAGAGATGTAAATTTGACAATGAAAGGTTGATAAAAGAGAAGGAAAAACAAACTGAAATCAATGTACTCCTACTACAAAACTTATCATATATACAAAGGCAGTTGCAACATGGACCATCAACCAGTCATGTGGACAAACATCATACGAAGAAAACCCCGAGTCCACTTGAGATAAGAAAGCATGGCCCTGAAATTGGCCACACCAGGAGGATCACTTCAAATAAGGCCCAGCCTGGAGCAAAGAGACACTCATCAGAAGAATCATTGGGTGAGGAAACTAACAAATCCAAGGAATATTCTAGTAGCAAAACTAGTTCACATTCCTAGAGGAAATGAAAGAAGAGGAAACATTCCAAGAGTCGTGACTAAGAAGAGTTCAAGAAATCCATACCACCTACTTTCGATGGAGAAATGAAGAATGGGGAAGAAGTAGAAGTCTGGCTTCTTAGCTTGAAGAAGTACTTTAGAGTCCATGACTACTCTGAAAATTTAAAGGTTTGAATAGCCATTTTCAACCTAAATGGAAAGGCCTCCGTTTGATGGGAGGACCTTAGCAATGTGAAAGGAATCCATGGGAAGGACTCGTCATGGAAAAAATTTGAGAAATACTTCAAGAAGAAGTATATGTCAGAGAAATACTTTGATGGGAAGACCAAGGAGTTATATGAACTCAAGTTTGGACAACTCACCATAGATGAATATATCAATAAATTCCTTGAGCTGATAAGGTATGTTCCCTACATAAAGGATGAATAGGGAAATATGAAATGATTTATTAGTGGAATGTCTCAGTCCTTCCGGGACAAAATTGAATTTGACGAGCGCAAGACCTTAGAAGACACTATCTAGAAGGCAAGGTATTTCTATGAGCAGTTCAAGAGTAAGACCGAACCTCATGAGGACTGGAAGAAGAAAATTACTTTGGGATTCAAGAAGAAGGGATTTAAACCCTCAAGATTTAAGAACTATGTGAAAGGTTCTAACATGATCCTTCCCACTAAAAGTGTATACTAGAAAAATTTCCCCTCTTAGAGTGGAAATAAGCCCTTTGGAGCAGCCTCATGTAAGACCGATAACACAAAGAGAGAACCCTTGACATGTTGGGGTTATGGAGAATAACATATGTTGAGGGACTACCCATATAGGAAAAAAAAAATAAGAGGGTATACAATGTCCAAGACGCTACCAAAGTCAATGATGTGGTTAGCAACATGCCACAAATTTGTGCAGCCTTAGATAATAGACAAGTCGACCACCAAGCTTCAATGGTGGAGATGGAAGGTATGATTTCCAACCATCTAGTTTTCATTTCAATTGACCCTACTATCTAATTTGAGTTATGTTTCCCGTCAAACTATTGAGAAATGTAAATTTCAACAAATTAATCATGTTAAATCATGGCTAATACTACTAGCCAATGGAACCAAAATAAAATTAACAGAGGTCATACCAGCATGCCAAATCATTATGAGTGGATTACCCACCCAAGAAACCTTAAACATACTTCCTTTAGGATATTATGACTTGTTGATTGGTATGCACTGGTTGGATTCCCATAAAACCATGTTGGATTGTTACAATAAAAATTTGGAGTGTGAAAATGAAGAAGGGAGAAAGGTAACCCTACAAGGGATTCAAAAGCCTGTCTCCATGAGAGAAACATCAACCCTTCATGTGAAGAAGTATTGCAGAAAAGGATTCCCTTTATATGCAATACAAGTGTTGGACTCTGTTGAGAACAACAAACCAATCCTAGAAGACCATCCCATATTAAGAGAGTATAAAGATGTGTTCCTAGAATAGATACCAGGTCTACCTCCAAGAAGATATATTGAATTTTCAATAAAACTTGCACCAAGAGCGATGCTAGTGTCTAGAACACCCTATAGAATGAGTAGACTAGAGGTGGTTGAGCTCAAAAAACAACTAAAGGAAATGATGGGAAAAGGCTACATCCAGCCTAATGTGTCTCCATGGGGAGCACCATCCTTCTTTGTGAAAAAGAAGGATGACACACTTAGGTTGTGCATAGACTATAGTAAACTCAATAAGATGACCATAAAGAATAAGTATCCCTTGCCAAGGATCAATCACTTGTTTCACCAATTAAGGGGTGATACAATTTTATCTAATATTGACTTGAGGTATAGATACCATCAGGTCTGAATTAAAGATGAAGACATCCACAAAACAACCTTTAGGAAAATATATGGTCATTATGAATTTGTGGTGGTGCCATTTGGGCTAACCAATGCACCAACCAATTTTATGTGCTTAATGAATAATGTACTCAGTAAATTATTAGACAAATTTGTATTGGTTTTCATTGATGATATCCTAATCTATTCTAAGAATAGGAAAGAGAATGAAGAATATCTCAAACTAGTGCTTCAAGTACTAAGATAACATCAACTCTAAGCTAAGTTTAGTAAGTGTGACTTCTTCCAGAAACAAGTCCATTACATAGGCCATGTTATTTTTGAAGAAGGAGTGGTAGTTGATCTTAACAAGATCAAATCCATTATGGATTGGCCTACACCAAAGGATGTATCTGATATCAAATCCTTTATGGGCCTACCAGGATACTATAGGAGGTTCATAAAAGGATTTTCCAAGATTGGTTGCCCAATCACTTCCGTTCAGAAAAAAGGGAGTTAAATTCCTTTGGACATCAGAATGTGAAGAGAGATTCCAAGAGCTGAAATGCCTTCTAACCAATGCACCTGTGCTGAAGGTTGTAGGTCCAAACAAGGAATTCCTTGTGTGTATAGATGCCTACAAGGAAGGACTCGGAGGAGTCCTTATGTAAGGAGAACATGTAATTTGCTACAAATCTAGAAAATTGAATGAACATGAAATCAATTATGTGACCCATGATCTAGAATTAGATGCCATAGTGCATGCTTTAAAAATGTAGAGGCATTACCTCATGGGTAGAATATTTGTTCTTATGAAAGACCATTTTGGGTTGAGGTACATGTTTGATCAACAAAAAATTAATGCTAAACAAGCTATATGGATGGCTCTCCTTAGTGAGTTTGATTTTGAAATCAAACATATCAAAGGAAAATAAAATAGGGTGGATGATTCCCTTAGAAAAAGTGTGAAAGTGATTCACCTAGAAGTTGTAAGAACCTGTGAAACATATGTCGGGGAGAGAGTCAAAAGTGCACAAGAAACATATACATTTTTCAAGACTATAAAATTGTACTTAGAATAATATCCCGCAGGGATAAAGTACAAAGGTTACCAATTGTTGAATGATGGCCTGCTAACTTACAAAGGTAGGTTGTATATTCTGAACTATGATGACTTGAAGAGGTTCATGATGGATGAACTACACAAAACACCATTTGTTGGTCATCCTGGTTATCAGAAGATGATCACAACCACTAGGAAACTATTTGATTGGATAAGAATGAAAAAGGACATAGCTGATTACTTAGCCAAATGTCTAGAATGTCAATAGGCTAAGGTAGAGCACTGACATACAAAAGGGTTGGTGTAGCCCCTACCAATACCAAAATGGAAATGGAAAACCATCTCCATGGATTTCATCACAAAATTACCAATATCCGCCAAACAGAATGACACCATCATGGTAGTTGTGGACAAATTGAGCAAGGATGCTTACTTCATTGCCGTCAAGTCAACTTTCAAGGAAATATATATTGCCAGTATTTTCTTGAAATAAATATTTAGGCCGCATGACATGCCTAAGGATATCATATATGACAAAGATACACAATTTACTTCAAGATTCTGGAGATATTTGTTTGTTGGTTTTGAAACTAAATTGCTATTTAGTACTTTCTATCACTCTCAAACGGATGGAAAGACAGAGAGGGTAAACCAAATGTTAGAGGACATGTTAAGGATTCATGTAATGCATCAGCCTAAGAAGTGGTAAGACTACCTACCACTGATATATTTTGACTACAACAATGGCTATCAAGAGTCATTGAAGATGAGTCCTTTTTAGGCCCTCTATGATAGACAGTGCAAGATTCCAATCAGCCAGGATAACCCAGTAATTCAGAATTACAATCATGCCATACATGATGAAAATAATGGAACAACAAGTAATTCAGATAAAACAGAATATGAAATTAGCTCAAGATAGACCGAAAATCTATGCAGAAAGAAAGAGGACCCCCAGAGAGTTCAAAACAGGGGATCATGTGTATATCCAAGTTAGACTTAGGAAAAGCTCCTTGATAATGGGAGCTTGTGCCAAGATGGAACCTCAATATTGTGGACCATTTGAAGTTTTGTATAGAGTGGGACTTGTAGCCTATAGATTATCTCTTCCTCTCACAGTGAAGGCACATGCTGTTTTCCATGTTTCATTATTGAAGAATTATTTACATGATTCTAATCATACAATTGAATGGTCTATGATTTAGGTGGAACCAGAGGGAGAATTTCTACCAAAACCTTAATGCATAATAGACATGAAGGAAACCTCACTCAGGAATATAACCATTGCACATGTCAGGGTGCAGTGGAAACACTTTGGCCCAGATGAGGCTACATGGGAAGTGGAGGATGTCATGAAACATGCATACCCATTTTTTTTTTTACTTCTGTACTTTCATAGCACATTGACAGATAGAACATCGATGACGATGTTCCTTTTAGGGGGAGGGGATTGTAATACCATTGTGTCCCCTAGTTTTTAAATATAGCTATAACTTTCCAAGAGGCTATGGAAGACTAGATATGTGTGAGTGTTGGATTTGATGAAACTTTTTGTTATAAAAGGTCAATCTGTGTATTTTTTGTTATTAATAGAAAATGGATAAGTGTTACATTACCGTTGAAAGGGGGTTTTTCCAAGATAGACCATGGTGATATAAGAGAGATGGTGAGGGGAACCATAAATAGTTGATATGACCCCCCACCAAACCCATACCTTATTCGATATAATGACTCAGACCCAAAACAATCCTCTCACCCAGAAATGAATTACCATTCAGATTGGTAGCCGGAAGAGTCCTCCTCAAGAATTAATGAGGAGATGGGGCATAGTACCCATCTGCAAGACTTCCAGACCTAACCAATAGCTAGGGATTCAGACCCACACAACCTTGTCGAGGAAGGAAATAAAAGAGGTAATTTGTGGGCAAAGGAAGGAGAGTGAGAAAGAAGATTTGTGCAAGAGAGAAGAGTCGAAAGACCAATATCGAGAAGAGAAAATAATCTTGCAACTCTCTGGTTCGAGGAAGAACTAGGAAACAAAATCATGTTGGGTGTAAGAAGATATTGGCAGGGTTTTCATTACAAGCTGATAAATGGGGCTGACGAGTGACTGTGGAAGTACTCATGCAGACCTGCTAGCTCAGTACATAGAAAAAAATGGCCAAGATCCTATGGGAGGAGGAGAATAACCTCCATCCCTGACTGTCACTGATCAAGAAGAAAGTGCCTCTTTCAGAGAATCATGGTCTAGATTGGGGGTGCCCAGTGGTAAATCCATTCAGGAGTGGCTATGCCTATGGTTGGGTGGAAACATGCACCCCTTTCAATAATCACTTCACAAATTTTAGTTTTCTGACAAGTTTTCTTATACTCTATGTATTGAAATGGAAATGATGATTGAATATATTTATATGTCTATGATTGAGTTTTGTATTGAGTTATTAAGGTAGAAACATGTATTGTGTTTTTGTGAACCTATGCTTTTGAATGGTCTTCTTCTTACGTCAACTTAGCAACTAGATAGCTATGGGATGTAAGACTTCAAGAGTGTTGGGGAAGGATTTACTGGGATTCTTAAGTCCTACCAACTGTTATCGGACTAATTGGTAAGTGCGGACACAAACATATCTCCCTAATGTCGATAGGAAACTAGAACAAAACAAGATAGAATACATACTTCACCTTAAACTTCATTGTCATATAAACTAGTTTAGAGAGGTACAAGTGACATACCTTTTAAAAAACGCTTGATCCTCACTAGTGTCATCCTTGTAGCTCCTTCTTTGAGTCCGTGAGATGGTGAACCTGTTTTAGGAAGAACAAACCAACAAAGAGAGAGAACAAAGATATATATATTCCAATGAATTCTATGTATAAGATCAAGGAGTTATACAATAAAACTTAAAACACTTTTATAGGGAAGAAATGTATTGTTGCATTATATTAAATGGAAAGTGGAGAATACAACCCAGACCTTGATGTTGCAAGGCCCCCTTTCAATGGCTATTTTCTTCAACACACACACCTTTTCTCCATTGCCTTGGATGAAGAAGATGCATAATCTGACTTGGAGAACTAAAGAAAAGATCTCAAGCATAATATGTAGTAGAAATCTCCATGCAAATCTTATCCTATTCAACCTTAGCCTTTTCCATGAGAGATCCCTCTTTATATAGTGTGAAAGAGAGATGGATGAGGAGATTAGGATTATCCCACTAGATTAGAGAAGCGAGTAAGATCCAAACCGATAGGAGGCCACCTCATATTCTAGAAGATTCCCTTCTAGAACATTCATTAATTTTGACTTTTCCTTTGCTTAAGCATCATCGCACCCTATGCACAAGAAACATGTGATGACATCGCAGTCTAGTTTTAGTGCAAAATGTGATGATTGAGCATTGTCACACCCCATGCATACAACAAGGTATGACAACCTTCCTTGTTATAGTTTTTAAAAGGGGAAAATAAATCCACTTTCCTCATAAAGAAAGTCTCTTTTAATATTTTCAGGGAACATGAGCACATGTTGTCCGTTGATCACTGAGGTGACCAAAATAATGTGTAACATAATTCCCCCCAAAGTATGAATCTAGAACTTGTGACAACTAAAATACTTTATAGAATGCGTGTGTCAAAAACAATGAGTGCATCGATCGAGAACCTACAAACAATCAAGCATCTGCATAATAATATACCATCTTTTGAGGTAGGCATCCCCATGCTCAGACTACAAGTGACTCTAATAATAAGTGTCAAGTGAGTTATGGCCACTAAATATACACTGTGGATCTATGTCATCATGATTCAACATAGCCACCAGGAATACACTATGGATCTATGCTCTAAAAGAATTCAAATTCAGACATAGCCACGAGACATACAAAGTAGATCTATGTGTCAGTACAACCTTATGAATAATTCATTGCAACCTGGACCAAGATGTTGAGATCTAGGGTCTTCATTTCCATCATCTCTAAGTATGAATCTATCCATGTGATTATATGCGTCGAAGTCGAACATTGTAGAAACCACTTGATTACTGGTCATTAATGAAAACCATTAACAAGTGCGAGAGAAATAACCATTGATGTCAATGAATCCCAAGGTACTCTAGTACAATCCAACGAATGCGAATAAATGAGTTGAGTTCGAACACTTGATGGAATCTTCCAATCAGGGGTGAATGATGTGAACCCACTGTTGAAAGCAAAGAAACCTGCCATTGAGGCATGTAAGCTCTAAGGTATTAAATGATTTCTAAATATTGTTCCCAGATAATGAGCTGAAGTCGACAGGAAAAGAATCGTCATAGGAGGGCCTTGATGTATCCCCCATCAATGACATGAAATATGTAACATATTTGAAGTAGATCGAAATATGAAGTAATTCGGAACTGACTCAGGGAAGGTCGACATGGTAGAAAATTTATAACTGCAGATGGCCGACTCGATAGAAGGCTTGTTTAGGTTGGAATTCTCTTAAACATATGGAGTTCCTCTTTATTTGTGCCTGCATTTGAATAAAGAGGAGATATATATGACACATAGGTGAAATTATGTCCATGAAAAAAACATGGTGACTTTAATGAGGAGACATATATGACATGGCCATATCACTACATTGAAAAAGGTAAAGATTCATTGGTTTTCACATTAAAAAAATCTTCATATGGTCTCAAACAATCTCCCAAAATGTGTTACCAAAAATTTGATTCTTTTGTGTTTGGATTGAGATTTTTAAGATCTAAATTAGATCACTCTATGTATATTACAAACATGATGGTGGTTGTTCCTTATTATCACTAGATATGTAGATGATATGTTATTTTTTGGTAATGGTAAGGATGTGATTGGTGATTTGAAGTCTAGGTTTTCAACACAATTTGATATGAAGTACTTGAGAGAGAAATAATATATCTTAGAAATGGAGATTATGGGAGATAGAGAAAATAAAAAGATTTTGTTTGAGCTAGAGTAAGTATGCAAACTTTGTGCTACAATGTTTTTTCATGGCAAATTGTGCATGATTGATGCAAACTTTGTGCTACGATGTTTTTGCATGACAAATTATAGATCATGGAAAACTTAGTTGAGTAGTGTCTTACAACATCTAGAAAGATGGAGGACATGGTTTTTTTCCCTTAATTTTATATATGCTATGATCTATACTAGACCAAACATTGCCTAATTAGTGGGAGTATTGTGGATAATCTTGGACATGAACAATGAGTTGCATTGAAGAGGGTCTTCGAGGATTTGGGATGTAATTTTGAATATTCCATTTTCTATCATAGTGATGTTTGAGGAGACCCAGACGTAGTGGATATATAGGGTTATGTGGATTCTAATTTGGCA
>SNQJ01S0012290.1:312628-329698 GCA_010110895.2 Picea sitchensis
TTAGATGAATCTATACATGTTCTAGATACTACAATTTAAGCATGTTCTTTAAACAATTTAATCATATTGTAGAGACTACAAAAAATATTCTTTAAATAATTTAGAATAGTTATATAATTTGTATCAAAATTAATTTTTAAATAATTTATTGAATTTTATAATTTATTTAAAATGTTTTTTTTTTAAACAAATTATTGATTAAGATAATTAGGCTGAGACTCTATATATGAATGCAAAATGGTAAGAAATTAATTATTTTGTTTATTTATGAATTTTTATAATTTTGATGAGTTCATAAATTGAGAAATTAATAAGTTGATAATGTTATAAATATTTTGAAATTGAAATTTTATATGAGTATATTTGGGACATTTAAGAGAAAATATTTTTAATTCTCATCATTTTCAGTATTATAAAGATGACAAGTTCTTTTATCTTAAGGTGTTTTAGGAATTATTCAATACCCTATTTCACTATGGTGCCTATGAAAATTAGTTTTCATTTTATAAATGTTATTTTTCTTCTTTAATCTAGCTATAACAAAAACATACATTTGATATTTTAGATTAGTTTTAATGACCTCTTTATAATATTATCTTAATTCTATTTTATCATATTTTCTTTATTGTAACATAAGTTTTCCTTAAATTTTTGTCATAAGAATATTTTTTATGGTATTGATATTCTACAAAGTGGTCTCCTAGAGGTTTCCTCCTTTATAGTTTAGAGAGTACTTTGCATTTTCATTTAATGTCACTTCCTCTTAGGTTATTGGTCACTTTGACTAGACTTTGAAGTATTATTAAGAAGTTTCTCATAAATGTCATGTTATAGTTGTACATTATGTATCTATTCATAGTTTTTTAGGAGGAGAAGAAAATATGATAAGACATGTTCTTTTTAATTTTAATATTATAATTTAAAAAATTATTAAAAAAAATATTTTTCTAAAATAAAAAAAATTCACATTATTTTAAATTGTTTATAACATTAAAATAAAATTTCTACTTACCATTAATCATTTTCTCCATACTAAATTTATCAAGAATTTACAATATTTATAATTTATAATAGCATATATATATATATATATATATGCATATATATATATATATATATATATAATTATATTATCAATATAAATATATTTTTATTTTTTCATACTAAAAATACAAAATAATATATAAAACTAAATGAGTTGAGAAAAACTATTCAATGGCAATGAAAAAATTAAAGTTTATTTGCAATGTAATATAGCACAAACACTTTATAATCCTCTTAAAAATCTTATTAGCACAGTGTTTTGAGCTCTATGTACTCCACCCTGCACCTCTTAAGGTTATTATGAAATTTAATGTATACCAATCCTTTTAAGTTCTTATATATCTCAGTGAAATACAGTGCTTGGTCAAATGTCTTTTTCTTTTTTTTTTTTTTTTAACTTCATATCATCTTTTTAGAGAAAGTTATATATTTATTTAAGGAGACTTCATTTAAAAGAAGTTATATACTTTATTTAAGGAGACTTCATTTTACTACTACCATCTTAGGTTTTTTATCCTTTTTTTTCATACTAAAAATACAAAATAATATATAAAGCTAAATGAGTTGAAAAACTATTCAATGGTAATGAAAAAAATAAAGTTTATTTGCAATGTAATATAGCACAAACACTTTATAATCTCTTAAAAAAATCTTATTAGCACAAGTGTTTTACGAGCTCTATGTACTCACCACATCTTACTCTTAAGATTATTATGAAATTTAATATTATATACCAATGTACAATTCATATATATCTCAATGAAATATAGTGCTTGGTCATCCATTTTCTCTTTTTCTTTTTTTTTTAACTTCATATCATCTTTTTAGAGAAAGTTATATATTTATTTTAAGGAGATTTTATTTAAAGAAAGTTATATATTTATTTAAGGAGACTTCATTTACCACTACCATCTTAGGATTTTTTTTTTATCCTTTATAAAGAATGTAGTTTCTTGCACTTCTCTTCATCCATTAATATCTTTCTATGTCTATAGACTTTCTACAATGTGTTCCTTTTCATTTTCAAATAACAACTATTATTCAAATGTTTTTTACCTATTGAATTTTAGTTTATGTATTTTTTTCTTTTTAGGATAAATCTTTAAAATGTCCTACCTATTAACAAATTAGGTGCTAAAACATTGTACTTTTTGCGAAGTTTCTGATTGTTACGACTACATGCAACACAAAGAAAGTGAATTTTATTTTTAAGTGGGAAGGCAATCAACGCCAACAAATAATCAACACAACTTGATGGTGAGCACAACTTTGCATTCACGCAATAGACAACAACAGCCCAACATACTAGCACAAATGCAACTGGACGAATAATGCAATAACCAATAGGCAGATAAAAATGGATACCTACCCGACACAAGCAAGACAATGCCTACAAGCTAAAGGAAAACGTCAACACCCCGACACCTCGACTTCGATGACCAATACATAGAAACTTCTATGGCGCGCAAAACCAAACGTATTCAAGCATTACAGAACTAGGTACCAAAATCAATTACACCAAACACCATGCCCACATCGGGAAGCACAAGACTCCAACTAGGTTATCGTCGCATCTATCCATTAGGGTGTGCAATGATCCCCTCATAAAGAATCATGTCATCACAAGGCGATAGGTGAGATAGTAACCAAGGCACAACATAACATATCTAGATCATAACCCAAGGATAATCCAATGCGTTAGGAGACCAAATTATCTGTCAAAATACGCGAAGACTATACCCATGCACCCAAGCAATAGGTTGACAAGACGTAGGGGAGAATTGACTACTGTACAATCATACATCACGTTAAATTCTTGGTACAACAAAATCTAGGGAAAACATACATCAATTAAAGGATGTTGTTAGCCATCGATGAAATTTTCTGTCGAGAATCCATTCTACAATCAACTTTTATTATTCAAATAAGAATTTATTAATGTAAGGGTCTCACTACCTTGTCATTACTAACATGTAATTCCTTGTATATCCTAAGTTACATCTTTCAACCCTATCATTTCCCTTCCCAAACATACCATCCTTAGATCAAGATAGTTGACATATCCACATTTCTGTCTATCAATAATCTATGTTTAACAATGATAACCAGTAGAACTGTAAAATCTCTATCTATTAATAGATGGAGGTATAGCATTTATCTTGTTTTCTATAAATTTGTTATCAATAAAAACATCATGGTCTATTAATACATGACATCTCGGTTTATTAAACACATGATATTATTGTCTAACACATCTAAAATGATATCACCATCTTCTAAATTTATCTAAAGATAAAATAAAAGCTAAATCGCTGTCAAAATTAAATGGTAAATCATTGTCTATAACAATGGTAAATCGTTGTCTATAGTAAATGGTAATTAGTTGTCAATAAATAAATGGTATCCAACTCATATGCTAATCAATCAATGCTATTCATTTGCAAACAATTCACAGTCATTCCAAATTAATTTTCTATTCAAATGCAATCAAGAAGTTGTCATAAAAATACAATCCAATCACAGTCATACAAATGCAATCATTAAGCGTAGTCATACAATGCAATCAAACAGAGTCATAAAATATTAAATTTCTATTCAAATGAAATCAACGCTGTGGTAAATAACAATTACAATGTGGATGAATATCGCTGTGTGGATAACCTTTACTGTGGGAAATAAATATCGTTGTCTTACACAACATAAAACGCTCTAATACACGGCCATGAAACGCCACTACCACATAATCACAATGCAACCACAATTGATATCTAAAATCACTGTCCTTCAAGGTATAAACGGGCTATCATTCCAAATATAATCGCTAGCTATTAATTCTCTATATAATCGTTGTGTAATTCACCATCGATACTTGATAATTAAGTATCATGGTGTATAGAACATTACTGTCAACAATTAGCTGGGTTTTACAATTCGCTACCAATAAATACGTTTCCAAGCAATACACTGCCAAGCAATTCGCTATGCTTTATCATTCAAAATTCACTGGGTTTTATCAAATAAAAATTGTTGAGTTTTATCATAAAATTTGTTGGGTGTTATCATAAAATTTAGTTGTGTTTTATCATTCAAAATTCCCTGAGTTTTATCAAATAAAAATCACTGCATTTTATCATAAAATTTGTTGGGTGTTATCATAAAAGTTAGCTGTGTTTTATTATTCAAAATTCACTGAGTTTTATCAAATAAAAATCACTGAGTTTTATCGTAAAATTTGTTGGGTGTTATCATAAAAGTTAGTTTTGTTTTATCATTCAAAATTCACTGAGTTTTATCAAATATTATTGTTGTATTTTAAAATATGAAAATATTTGAACGTTGTCTATGATATATATTCAACATTGTTTGTCTAACAATAAGATATATATTCAAATGTTGTCCATGATATATGTATTCAAATGCTGCCTATGGAATATATTCAACGCTGCGTGTCTAACATTATGATATTTATTCAGATGCTGCCTCGGATATATGTATTCAACGTTGTCTATTCAAGGGTTAAAAATGCAATCATTCAAGTGTAAATTCACTATCTATATTTTAAATCATTTATGAATATTAAAAACCATTTTCTGAATATAAGATCGTTTCAGAATATAAAAAATCATAACCATTTCTGAATATTAAAAACCATCATTCTGAATATTTAAATTGCTTTTGCGTATTGCAATCATTCTGAATAGTAAAATCGTACCTAAATATTAAAATTGATCTCGCGATGTTGAATCACAGACAATAATATGTAAATCATAGTAAATATACCAAACAAGCACTCAGATACATCATTAAATCGCAAAGATGATACCAAACAAGGTGTTGAGATATACCAAGGAATCATTGAAATAAAGCGCAAAGATAATCAAACAAAAGGAAGAGATACTCAGAACAAGAAGGCACAAGGACCAATCATTCGACAATATCAACGCAAGGATAGTCATTCACAAGAAGGATGGAAGGACTAGCGATCAATCAGAAAAGAAAAACACCGAGATAAGTAAGGGATAGATAGTTGGGAGAAAATGTATCCTTCACTCATCATCCATGCACGGGAAAGAAGGGCATTTTAATCTATAGGTCTTTAAACAACAAAGTGATGACCATTGATTCGGCTCCTGACCGAATTCTAAGGAATAGACAAATGACTAAAGGGATAAGCGAAAAACACAAATTTCTTCGTAATAATCAATAAAACAAAAACAAAAAATTCATAGCAATCAAGGTTTGGGTTCGCGAAGCGAATCAAATCAGAATGCAGCAAGCGTAAGGCAGGGATGGCTTTAAGGCAGGGATGGCTTTAAGCTATTTGATTATAAAACATTCAGTAAAACATAATCCTTACACAATAGAAGTACAGTAATGAAAACACAAGAACAATATTAAACTACCATTCAAAAATATACTCGTGTGTACCGTAGCCAAATGTGAAAGCTTCGAGTCATTGTCCCGAGTGCGCTCCATCCAACTCTCACTTGCCGACCGATGTGACCTCAACGGTACCTCTAAGCCAACACTAGGGGTAATCTTTTTCCCTCTGATCTCCTCGAGCTACAAAGGGGCCACACACACAATACTAGAGAACTGCTAGCACCTAACCCACCTCGCAAGGTCGAGTTACCACTCGTTACTCGAGTTGGGTATCCAAACTCCCACAAGAGAAAGTTCAGTAAAGTAAAAATTCAACAGCGTAACATTACGCAAAAATATGAGATTCGTACTCCTCCTACTCCATCCTTTTTATAGAGTTTTCATGTAATTAGTTTCCCAATTTCTCATTAAATTCCATTTTCATTTAATTACTTAAGAAAAACCTCCCCCGTACACATGTCGCCCGATCCCCTAGTTGCACTAGAAAATTAATTTAATTAATTAATTAATTATTCATATTTCCCTCACCCACCTAAAGACATTCCTAAAAACGCTCCTTGGTGTCCCAAAATTCCCTTACATATCTTAAATGACTTACGCCTTACTTAATTCCTAGTTGAGTTCATAAATAGAAAGTTCCCAAGGCAAGATTCCTTACTAAGTTAGACATTCACCTTTTTATTTATGTTTCCCCTTTTCTTTAGGTTTCTCTCTTTTTCCTTTTTAATTAAAAATCAAATTATGAGGTGTATAGATAAAACAACCAATTACCATTTTTCTTTTTAACTAAAATTAAATTAGTAAAAGTAGATAAGAACAACCATTTCCCTTTTTAAAATTTTAATCCTCCAATATAATTTTGACTTTAATAAATAATTTGGATCTCTTACCCCCCTTCTTGTTACATGTTTATTTATTCTTATTTTTATTTTTTTTACCACATGTTTTACTTAGACCTAGGTTTAATTTCACTAGGCTTGACGACATTTTCATTAGGGAAAAATTATTTTTAAATCTTACTTATCACATCATTCATTTTAAGGCTGATTAGGTTTATTCACTTAACAGTTAAAATCACGACGTACCCTCCAGGACGGACTACATGGTCCAAGGGTGCCACTCAACTCCTTTTGTTTTCCTTGAGTGACGTGCCCTTTAGGATGCACTACGTGCTCCAAGGGTGCCACTCGCCTCTTGATTGACTTTGGTAGATGTAAAAAACCCCTAGAGTTAGTACTCTGCCAGGTGATCTTGTGCGAGATTAAGGGTCTCTAAGGAATAAGGCCCCTTCCTTATTGCGCACCCCTTAGAATCATCGTGAGCGACTGTCACAATCTGCCCTCACAACATCATGGGTCTTCTCGAACTAGGTAATTTTTAACCTACAGTTTGAGCCACGATGGGAGTGCTAATAGGTTGTCGTAGGAATATTGTCCACACCTCTCCCTTAAGACTCTCGTTGTCATGCATGACTCATCTACTCCACATGTTAGTTTGGTCGGCAAGCTATCGTTAGTCTGCATCCATCAATGAATCATGTCAGCAATAATAATCAATCATCATAACATCTGATCGTATGTACATATGTCACATCAACAATATTCAACCCAACAGTCCACTCCATGACTCGATCTGGCGTCCAAGGGGTTTCATCGATGCCTCTGCATCCTCAATGTCCAAAGTCTTGCACATTCAGGATAACCCAATCAACAACACATGTCTATGTGAATACAACAAAATAACATATCATCAATCCATAATGCCTCATAATCATAATCGAACGACCAATAGTATAATAATCTAGATCACTTTCCAGCAAGTATCCTCAAAGAATAAGTCCACTTAGTGCGTGCAAGAGCGGGATGTTACACTTTTATAACCCAATTCCTACATCCATCTAGTGTCTTTCCTTTGAAGTATAATCTTAATTGGCAATCCCCTACTAATCTAGATCTCTACATACATGTGCATATGTAACAAACTCATGCTTAAGTATTCTTGATATCTTCATAAAGTGTTAAAACCCAAAAGGGTATTGGAAAATTTGGGTGGGGAAATCCAAAAAGAAAATTTTTCATTGTTGGACATGAAAAAAAATGGAGAACCACAAGGTAAGAAAAAAATCCACTCTTCTCCAAAACTAAGCACCCTCCTTAAAAAACTTTCTAATAATAATGCGCAGTATTGTGAAATTAGACAATACAAAAACTTTTTGAAACAAGATATACGTGACAATCCTTTGTTCAGTTGCAAATTTGTCTTAGATTCATAGTTTCAAAACACGTGTGAAACTATCTCCTCTATTACCTATAGTAATAACACCTTCTGTGATACCTCCATGATATATACGTTGAGTCAACATAATTGTATTCATCGTTAACAATATCATAATTTAAAAACAAATGATGATTGCTTTAACATATCGTAATTTAAAAGCAAATGATGATTATCTAACTGCTTACTAACATATACCCCAACATTTCCCTTTTTTCTGTAACTTTAACTTAACGAGACAAAAGGGTCAAGTGATAGAACTGTGAAAGGTCTCCACATGATCACCATAGCATCCTCTGTCACCATAACTCTAAGCAAATTCATCGAGCATCCAACAGTAGTATTGATAGTAGGGATTTCATCAAAGGTGACAACTCTAAGCAAATTCATCAAGCATTTCTTATATATATATATATATATATATAAGAAATAAAAGCCATATATGTTTTGGTATATATATATATATATATATATATATATATAATTCCATAAAAAAACGTGTTATATGAAGTTTCCATAATGCAAGTCTGGCTCTTACTTAATGTTCGAGGTAGGTTAGCGATTCAAAGGGAGAATAATATAATTTTGGAAAATATATGATAGGGTAAAGAGATATACTATCAAATATTTATTGTAATTAGTAACACTACGTATTTGTATTGATGAAAAGCCATCCAGTATAGTGGAAGGTGCCATCATCTATTTTGTTGTATGTTAGGATGTCAAATTCACACTCAAAAAGAAATTCCAAAGCATTTAGAATTAAAGGTAGGTGCCTTACCTACGTTTATGTGTTACTATTTTTAATTTCCAATGTGGGTGTCGCTTTGACTCGTGAATGTCGTAAAGGAATTCAAGTAGAGCATCAGCATGGCTGCCAAATAGGAAAAGTAGTTCCGTCAACCACAACGAGGCATTGTGAGAAGCCTATACACGCAAATGTATCCAACTCGTCGACGCAACTATATCACATATAAACTTTAACTATAATTTCCGACACCTCTTGGAAATGGGTGGGTGGGCTTATGCGTCGTCTTAAAGCCACGAAACCAAGTTTTGTCGCTGCACATATGGGACGTTTCGCGAGAAGTTAAGTTGTGTCCAGCAACATATCCCACTTTGCACAAAGGGAAAAAAACAAAAAAAAACATGCAGATAACACCATGAAAAAGTATGTCTGACTTTCTCTTTCTGTGAAATATATCGGATTGTCTCTTCTCCGTGTTTTCAAGAGCGAGACTACAACATTGATATGTAACGTATGCAGTGACGATGGAGACAACATTGATATGTACCTGTTCTACTTCTGAAGAGCAAGCTGAGTCACATTTAGAGTTTTGATACATTTACCTATTCTGTTTCTGAAGACCAAGCTGAGTCACAAAGCCAAGCATGCGGCCTAATAGAATTTTGATTCGACCAAGTCTCCTATTTGATGTCTAAACGTGATATATATATATATATCAGGGGGGTTTGATTGTTTCACAAATGAATAAGACTTTATGGTATTATTTTTTATAATTTATTATTATAGATGTGTGATTTCTTTTGTGATTAATTCAATGTTAAACTACATTATTTAAAAAAATATTTTAAAATTTCTTATACATATAAAGAAATAAAGAAATTGAAATTAATTTTTTTTATAGTTAAAACAATTTAATAGTGTATTTTTTTTTTTATTATGATTAAAGCAATTTAATAGTGTATTGTTTCATTCAAGAGAGATGTGTAATTAGACTATATCAATTAGAGTTGGGCTTCTTCCAAATTACTTCTTAACTTATATATATATATAAAACTAAAATTAGAAAACATAGGATAACTTTATTGAAGTTCTATATTACAATTAATTTCTTACACTAATAAATATTAATAAATATTGTTAATTCACAATTTTTTATTTAATTGGTTTAAAACAATTAAAATATAAAAAAATAATTAAACATTTGAATCATTTATTTATTTTGAAAAATAGACTTATATTTTTCAATTAACTAACTATAAATATTATTTATTTATTACTTACACTATTAAATAAAAAATAAGGATTAAGTTACATCCCAGATCTATCAATTAAAATGTAAGATATATCAAAATTAACCTTTTTTTTTTTAAGAAAAATATTATTTATTTATTACTTACACTATTAAATAAAAAATAAAGATTAAGTTACATCCAAGATCTATCTTATTAAAACGTAAGAGATATCAAAATTAACCTTCTCCTTTTTTTTAGAAAATAAAATTTTATTTTATTAAAATGTAAGAAATATAAAAATTAACTTTTTATTTTTTTTAGAAAATAAAAAATAACATGTAAACTATATATTTAAAAAAAACAAAATAATATATAAAGTATATATCAAATGGTGAATTACAAATTAAATTAATAATGATAAAAATCATTTTTTTAAAAATAATTATTAAAAGATATATTAATAAATTTTAATTTATAAATAAATTATTTTAAATTTATATTAACTTTTCTTTATCATGTATACTAATTAGTAAAAGATATATTAATAAATTTTAATTTATAAATACATTAGTTTAGGTTTATATTAACTTTGATTTATTATGTACAGAGAGATAAAAAATTTAAAATACATTTTTTTTTTTTTAGATTTTCTTTTAAATTGTATTTTAATAACTTTTCAAATTAAAATTCTTTATGGGTGCTTGTCACCTATAATGATTATGAGGGAGGAACCATCGAGGGGGTGCCTAAATTGAGGATTCAACTCACTATAGACTTCCAACCTGGTCCTACACTCATCATTCAAACTCAATCCTTGGATGACACACCTTGTTATGTTGAGGTCTTTCCAAGGCGACACACGTGAGAGGGTTATCATGAACAAGTGGGCGCTTAGATCAATCTCGCTCACACCTTTTATTTGCATGATGGAAAGGAGGCTTGTGAAGTCTCTAGGTTGAAGAAAAACTTGGGATATGGAGATGAGTAGTGTCATATTGCAGAGTGACATCATTTGCATCATGATAAGTAAGAATGCACGTCTGCAACTCACCTTCTCCCTCATAGTGGTCTTGATCATGGACAATGAATTAGGTAATTTTGGTGGCTTCATTCTCAGTTTGATCGAGTTAAGTAGGCTATACGAAGGTAGAGAGTTATTTTTACCCCGCCTCGAAAATATTGAATACTCACATACTACTCTTACCACTATTGTTAGTCTTTCTCGCTCTCTTATTAGTCTAGAAATAGCCTCGAGAGGTGGGAAGCTCACTCATCCTCACCCTCCGCATTGCTCTCTTGTAGGGAAGGCTTCCATTGATGCAACATATTTTTAGGAGAACGACGTTCCAGATGAAGATAAGGCTAGTATGACAAAACTAGAGGATGAAGTTCATCAAATTAGGGAATTTCATGATGATGAGGAGGTGAAGGATCGGGTTGGAAGCTTCCTCTAATACATGGGTTGTACCTAAACCCAAAATTCAAAGTTCTATCTAGCTCTTGAACTATACTGACACACCAAAACCATGGTGGCCATAGGTATTCTCCCCAAGGAGAAGAAGTTTCGGTAATTGAAAAGAAGATAAGAAGCTCTGGAAATTCAAAATGCTTATCTGATGGAAGTGCTCACTTGGCTTGCCAGGAATCATGGGGAAATGTCGTCCCTCCTGCAAGAAGCTATGTGGGTGCTAAGACCTCAAATGTGAGAACTTGGACCTCACTCGCCCTCAGGTTCCAAATGAATAACAACATCATGCTCTCTTTTTCTTATGTTACTATGCTATCTAGGATTTTAGACATAGATTTCACTCCACTCAAACTTGGTTTGTTCAAGTATTATATTTTCAGACTAGTTAAGACCATGTTTCTCCTTTGAGGCAGGAACTCATAGATCCTCCCATGTATATTGATATGTAAATTTATCTTACCAAAAAAAAAATTCAAATTAAAACTAAGTTTAATAATACATATAATTGTATAATGTTTTTTAATAATATGTGTTTATTATATAATTATTTATAACAATATATACTTACTTTATTTTTATTAACATTCCTTATATTTTTATTATTTTCAAAATATTTATGCACACTTTATTTCTATATTTTATGGATATTTAAATTAGATTCATTTTATTTACATTTTTATTTGGTAATATGTTTCTTCTATTTTTATTTGCATTTTATTTCATGTTGTCTTAACCTAATATGTATTATTAAAACTAAGTTTAATAATATCTATAATTATATAATGTTTTTTAATAATATGTGTTTATTATATAATTATTTATAACAATATATACTTATTTTATTTTTATTAACATTCATTATATTTTTATTATTTTCAAAATATTTATATACACTTTATTTCTATATTTTATTGATATTTAAATTAGATTCATTTTATTTACATTTTTATTGGTAATATGTTTCTTCTATTTTTGTTTGCATTTTATTTCATGTTGTCTTAACCTAATAGGCACATAATATATATTGTATTAACACATTAATATTAATACATTTATCAAATAGTTAAATGGATTTTTGAAGTGTATTACATGTGATCAATGTATACTTTCCACTATATCGTTAATATTTTATTTATAATCAATATTAATTTTTTTAATATTTTATTTTTAAAATGCTATATGTTAATTTCATGCGGGACAGAAAAGAAATTGTGAATATTCCTTATATCTATGTATATATTTATATATAAAAAGATCCATATATAAAAACAAATGTAAAATTAATATTGAAATAGAAAATATTTTATTTATAATTTATATTAAAGTATTTCTTTTATTTTTTAATATTTCTTTTAAATATTATATACAAACTGAATATAACAAAAAGTTTTCATATTCTTTTATATTAAATTGTAAAAATTAAAAAATCACTTGTTTATATAATATTTCATAATTTATAATATGAAAATATCTCAATAAATTTCAAATCTATAAATAAAAATTTTATGATATAAAAAATAATTTGTACAGCGTAATAGTTTTATTTTAAAAACTGGGCAATCCTTTGTTACACTTAATGCTCGGTGGAAATAATAGATCCACGTGGACCATATATGAGAGTGTGCCAATGGATTAAGAAGAATTATGGTTTGTGGAAATAACAGATCCATGTTGACAATATATGCGAGTTTGCCAATGGATTAAGAAGAATTATGGTTTATGGATATCAATAAAAAGTGTAGGGAATATAGGGAATATGGCTTATTATAGATACTCATAGTTTAGACTTTTGAATTTTAACGACATCTAAGTTGTTAAATGATTAGGGGATTGAAGTTTTATTTTAGATGTCTCTTCATTACTACAAAGTTTTAAACATAGGTTGTAAAAGGTTGTGATGTATTACAGATTTTTTTTATTAGGTTAATAAAAATTGATTTATAAAAGATTGGTATTTATAAATGAAATAAATATTAATTTTTGTTTAATAAGATGATTGTATTAAAAGGAGCTTTATAGTATGAGGGAGATGTGTAATTTTTTTTTGTTTTCAACATAGAGTAAGATTTTAACAACAAAAAAATATTTCAATCTTTGTCATAAATAAAAATATTTCAATATCCACTTTAAGTAAAATAATTCTGTATCAACTTTATCTAGAGAAAAATTATCTCAAACTCCAAATACATTCAGATAGTAATCAAAATCAATAGTTTTTTTCTAATTAATATATTATACTCAATTTTTCAAAAAACTACTTATAACCTAATACATAGTAGATCATAGATGGGTTAATAGACATTTTTCTAGTGTAGCATATATATATCTTAATTTCAAATCCATCATAAATTTAAATCTATCATTAAAGAATTCCATACCTCTCAATGTATAATAAATTTCAAATTATGATTCTTTTTTTTAATAAATGGAGTTGCAAATTCCAAATTAATGATTACATGGTAAATTAATTGTTTTGATTAGGTTGGAATCTAATTTTCTGTTATCCATCCACGACCATCTGTCTTTGTTTTTTGATCTTTAGGAGTAAGAGATGTTTTTTTGTCTTTAGTTGTGTATTTGTTGTTTCTCTCAATGTATCATCCCTCTCGAGCCATAGTCATCCCTAACATTTAACTTTGGAGAATGTAATAGTACTTATACAAGCCCACCCAATCTGTCAATAATTTTTGGAAGAGTACCCCATCTACTCAATTTGTCAAGATTTTTTAGTGTTGGAAACATGCCAACAAATTTCCTCATGCGGTCACAGGCACATGCACATGCACATGAATGCAGATATGTTAATGTAGATGCACACTATCTATTTATGAATTGCTCGTGTAACTATGTGATCTATTCATGATCAGTTTGTATATCTAAGTAATAGATAGTATATATGTGAGTATACCCATAGAGGTGGAGTACAATGTGAGTGCAAGTGTGTGCAAAGAGAAAAGAGCAGAGTGTGTGAGGAGAGGATGATTGTATGCCTATGAAGGCTATTGTAATTCTCCCTTGAATAATAAGAATACCGATAATCATTTCCCATGGTTTTTTCCCACATTGGGTTTCCACATAAATCACTGTGTCAAGGGTATGATTGATGTGCTTGGTTTAATGCGTGTTTGATCTTGCTTATTTTATGCTCTGTTATATGCTATGTTTTTCTTTCGCTACCTAACAAGTGGTATCAAAGCATAGAGTTGAAGGAGTATGTAACATACCCACTTTGGAATTCTTAATTTTTTCGGCCTTTTCCTTCTTTTCTCCGAGGAACGAAATTCCTTGAATCCCTACGGGGCCTGATATAGACCCTGCCATCCCTTATCCATACTCATATGATCGACGGCTAGGACCACAGGTCTTATTGGAAAGGTGCTCATCGACTTTTATGATTCAAGAAATCGCGATACATGTATTTCCTTTTCTCTCTTGTCTTTCGAAGGGCCGAAACCCGTAACAGTTTTAACCCCTTATCGAGATTCACAGAAGCACGGATTAAGCCCTGGTACTCTACCCTTCGGGATTTCGCATACTGAAAATTCGGGATATGCGGCGACAGGAGGTTTCACACTTAGGTTTGCCGGGAGCCGAAACTCCAAAACCTGGATATATATATATATACATACATCGCTCCGTCTATTTCGGGCATTCACAAACCGTGTTTTTGGGACTGGCGAGTACAAGAGAACTTGCCAATAGGTATCTCGGGTACTGAAATACCAAAATACCCAATATTATCTGTGCTAAGCCATTTCGGCATTCCTCCTTTCAGGATTTCACATTATGTGAAAACAAGGGATCTCGCCCCTAGGTTTTTCGAAAGCCGAAAACTCCGAGTCATCAAAACTTTAAACATGCTCCTCTATTTTGGGGTTTCCTCCATCGGGATTTCGCTAATCAGGGTTTTGAGACTAGCGAATTCATGGGGCACACAGTTAGGTACCCTGGGTGCACAAATACCGAAGTATAAACACTTCTCCACACTCTATTCTTTTGAGGTTTCGGAAGTCAGGATTTCGGGACTTGCGAGTACAAGGGAAACTTACCCTTGGGTTTTCTGGGTACCAAAACACCAAAATGCCGAACCAAGTCATGCTATGCCAATTCGGGATTCCAGGAGTCAGGGTTTCGTATATCGAAATTTTTGGATAGAAGAGGTCGAAGATTCACACTCCTCGACTACCCAAATGCCAAAAAGATGATACACCCACTCATCATACACTTGACCAATTTCGGGGTTTCGCAAGTCGGGGTTTTGGGACTTGCGAGTACAAGGAAATACTTCATTGGGTGTTCCGGGTTCTGAAACACCGAAAAGTCCTAACTCATCCATACCCCATCATTTCGGGTTTTCATGAATTGTGGTTTCGAGACTCGTGAGTACAAAAGGACTCGCACCTAGATACCCTGGGTGCCAAAACTCTGAAATATCGAAGTCTAAGAATACTATTCTCTCCCGTGCAGGATTTTAAAAACTACGCCATTAATTTCTTCTTCAGGCCCTTGGGTAAATTTCACCAGGTTTGAAGACCCGACTAGAAGGTCCTCTTAAAATATCTGAGCTATTAGCTTCTGTGACTGGTACTGAGCAAGCTCAAGGTTTTTATTGCGAAGGCAGTCCTTTCTAGGCACTTACCCCGGCTTTATAGAGTGAGGGAAATTTCCCGAAAGCAGACCTGAAAAAATGCACTTATTCATAAATATATATATATATATATATATAAACCGAATGTGGTCATTCCAACATAAGCATGCAACCACCATTTCCAATCAAAACACCATGCAGACATTTCTTACACAGAAACCATTTATAAGTGTTCAAACCATGAGCATACATTCCAAGATATTCAATGCAATACACAAGATATAAACACTTATTAGAAAACACCAAGTGATGCAACTGCTAAGACGGGTGCTTGTTTCCACCCAATCGTAGGCTCAGCGACTCCGAATGGATTTACCACTAGCCACCCCCGAGCTAGACCACGATGTTTGAGACTCTCTGTCTCGGTTCTTCAGCGATCGAGAACGGAGGTTACTCTCCTTCTTCTCTGCTATCGCTCACTCTGTATTTTGTTCTAGATTTCTTTTGATCTCTCCCTCATGTCCGTCCGCTCCCACACCTTTTACCTACCTTTTCTTTTCCGGCGAGGTTGCGTGTGGCACGAATTTCCTTGCGATGGTCAGGTCTGAGGCCTCCACGGATGGGTGGTTCACCCCCATCACTCATTAACTCATGACAAGCCTCTTCACCTACCATCCTGGCGAGTAATTCATTTCGGGGCCAGCGAGCCGCTCTTGGTTCTCCGGGCTAGTGAAGACCAAATACGGTTTGGTTCGGTAGAAGTTAACGCCACCATTCCAGGTGCCTTTCACCACCTTTCTTTAGCCATTGTGGTCTTTTTTTTAGTACATCCCCGTCCCAACATTCCTGCAACATATATTCATAACATTATTTACATTCGTCGACCCTTTATACTAATATCCATTCAAATCACACATTCACATCTTTGAGTTTGCCATAGTTCTTGGCTATATAGTTATTTTTAGAGACTGGGGGAAACAGGGTGTTACAATTCCCTCCCCCTTAAAGGAACATCTTCCTTGATGTTCTATCTATCAAAATGACATGTATGTACCAAGGTAAACAAAATCAAATATGCCTCTTTCATGGCATCGTCCATTTCCCATGTAGCCTCATCTGGGCCAAAATGTCTCCACTGCACCTTGACCTGTGCAATGGTTCGGTTCCGGAGTGGGGTTTCCTTTCTGTCCAGTATGCATTGAGGTTCTAGTAGGAATTCTCCCTCCGGTTCCACCTGGATCACAGACCAGTCAATTATATGATTAGAATCATGTACATATTTCTTCAATAATGAAACATGGAAAACATTATGTTCTTTTACTGTGGGAGGAAG
>SNQJ01S0012290.1:338180-358514 GCA_010110895.2 Picea sitchensis
TTTTTTAGCACATCCCCCTCCCAACAGTCCTGCAACATATATTCATAACATTATTTACATTCGTCGACCCTTTATACTAAGGTCCATTCAAATCACACATTCACATCTTTGAGTTTTCCATAGTTCTTGGCTAGTATAGTTATTTTTACAGACTGGGGGAAACAGGGTGTTACAGAGTATAGTGCGAAGAAGAAGATAATCTAGTCATTGGATCGAAGGGATGGTTGGGTAGGTGCCCCAGGTGATCCAAGGATAATTGTGTGTAGGTCTTGTGTGAGCACAATAACCTTTTTGTTCTAATGGAGAAAGTTGAGTGTTCTAAGTTTGAGGTGGATAAAAGTTCAGTGGTAAGAATAGATTTGTGATATGGAACCTCAAGATGCAAGATCTGCTTATGCAACAAGAATTGCAAAAGGCCTTGGATGGAAACTCAAATAAAACAATAAGCATGACAGATGATGACTGGGAGGATTTGGATGCAAGAGCCCTCAATACTATTTGTTTGTGTCTGACAAATGAGATGTTGTTTAACATCACTAAAGAGACGACAACAACAGGTTTGTGGACCAAACTGGAGAGTCTATATATGACAAAGAACTTGTCAAACTGAATCTTCTTGAAGAGGCAGTTGTACAACTTGCAGATGAAAGAAGGTACACAAATTACCAATCACTTGAATGTATTTAATACTCTGATTTGTCAATTAACTAATATGGAAGTAAAGTTCAAAGATAAGGACAACGCAATTACACTATTGTGTTCGTTTCCTATGTCTTGGGATCATTTGGTCGCAACTGTGTGGGTTAACACAACAAATGTCATTGATTATGACACTGTTGTGGGAGACTTTTTGTCTAAGGAGATAAGGAAAAAATCCACTAATGAAACCTCAACAGTAGAAGCAATGGTGGTCAGAGGTCGATCTAAAGAAAGAGGGAAAATTTAAAGGGGTACATCAAGTTCTAAGTCAAGAGACAAGAAGAGTAAGAAGAAATGTTGGTTCTGTAGAAAATATGGGCATCTCAAGAAGGATTGTTAGAAAATAAATAATGCATCCAAGGAGGACTCCAGAAAAGAATCAAAGGAAGCTAATGTAGTTGAAACAAGTTAAGGTTCCAGTTCAAGTATGGTTGATGATGTATTTTCTATTTGTGGTGTTTCACATTAACATCAACATTGGTTGTTAGATTATGGTGTGTCCATCCACATGTTTCTTCATAGAAATTGGTTTTCAACTTACCAATCTATTGATGATGGTGTTGTTTTTATGGAAAATGATTTGTCTTGTAAAATTGTTGGAGTTGGTAGCATCTAGATTAAAATGTATGACGGTTCTGTAAGAACATTAACATATGTAAGACATGTACCCAAACTTATAAATAACTTCATATCTTTGGGATTTCTATATTCTATTGGTTACAAGTGTACATATCAAGGTGGAGTACTGAAGGTGTCCAAAGGCATCATAGTAGTCATGAAGGAAAAGAGGATTAGGAACCTTTATCAGCTTGAAGGAAGAACATAGGTAAATCAAGTAGTGGTAGCATCTGAAGATGAAAGTGACTCTTTTTGTTTATGGCATCAATGCTTGGGTCATATGAGCAAGAAAGGGCTTAAGGTACTAGTTGATCGTAAGTCATTTCCAAGTTTGAAGTTTCTGAATTTGAATTTCTTCAAGTACTGTGTTTTTGGAAAACAATGTAGAAAATTTTTTAAAGCAGAAAGACATATAAGCAAAGGTATCCTTGATTACATTCATTCATATGTTTGGGGACCATCCACTATAGTTTCTCTTAGAGGATCATCATATTTTGTGACATTTATTGATGATTACTCTAGGAAGGTTTGAGAATATTTACTTAAAATAAAAGATGATGTATTTAATACTTTTAAGAAATTTAGAGCTTTGGTTGAAAAGATAACTAATAGGTCAATCAAGTGTTTAAGAAAAGATAATGGAGGTGAGTTCACATCAGTTGAATTTGAGAGCTATTGCAATGAAGCTAGGATCTAAAGACATTTAAGACTACAATTTATACTCCTCAGAAGAATGGTGTTGTTGAATGCATGAATAGGAATCTTATAGAGAGAGCAAGGAGCATACTCAATAATGCCAAGATGCAACATGAATTATGGGCAGAAGCAGTTATTACAACATGCTATCTGATAAATCAGTCACCATCAATTGCAATAAGATGTAAGATTCTAGAAGAGGGATGGACAGGTCATTCGTGTGATTTTTCAAATATGAGAATATTTGGTTGTGATGCTTATGCTCTTATTTCTAAATATGAGCGTTCTAAGTTAGATCCTAGATAAAATAAATATGTCTTTGTTGGTTATGGTGATGGAGTTAAGGGGTACAGACTATGGGATCCTACTTCCCACAAAATTATCATAAACAAAGATCTAGTATTTGAGGAATCCTCACTCTTAAAATCAGAATTGGTAGATGTTGAGGTGAGATAAGAACAGGTACCACAAGTTTGACAAATTCAGTTGGAAACTCAACAATTTTTAGAAAGACTAGAGCATGAAGAAGTCCTAGACGAAGAAGATGAATATGTAGATGCATAAAATATCTAGGAAACTAAGGATATGCCTCAACCATCTCTGAAGAGATCTTCACGGGTCAAGAATCCTCCTACAAGCTATGACAATTATTTTTCATATGTGGCTTTAGTTTCTATTGATGGAGAACCAAGTTGTTTTCAGGAAGTAATTAAGGTATCTGAAAGTGCTCAATGGAAGAAATCTATGAAAAAATAAATGGATGCCTTATAAAGAAATAAAACATGGGACATGGTAGAACTTCCAAAGGACAGGAAGGTTCTCGACTGCAAGTAAGTCTAGAAAGTGAAAAAGGGTGTTGATGATAAAGTTGAAAGGTATAAATAAAGACAGGTTGCAAAAGGGTATTCTCAAAAGGAAGGTATTGATTTTCATGAGATATATTCACGAATTGTGAAGCTTGTTTCAGTTCGTGTTACGTTAGCACTAATTTCTTTACTTGATCTTGAGTTAGAGAAGCTAGATGTTAAAACAACATTTCTACATGGAGATTTAAATGAGGATATATATATATGGAACAAACAGAAGGGTTTTTTTAGGATCAGAATAAGAGGTTTGTTTGCAAACTCAATAAGTCATTGTATGTCTTGAGACAGTCTCTAAGGCAATGGTACAAGAAGTTTGATTCCTTCATGGTGAGCCTGAATTTTACGAGTGAATATGATCATTGTGTTTACTTTAAAAAGTTGGAAAATGACATGTTCATTATTTTGGTGTTATATGTTAACGATATTCTTGTGGCAATAAAGAGCATAGTCAAAATCAATAGGTTAAAGGCTCAGTTGGCAAGGGCATTTGATATGAAGGATCTAGAAGAAGAAAAACAAATCTTAGGCATGGAGATACACAGAGATAGGAAAAATGCTAAGTTATGGTTATCACAAAAAAAGTATGTGGAGAAAATTCTTATGAGATTCAATATAAATAATGTGAAACCCATACATATCCCTTTGGCTTCCCATTTCAAGATTTCTTCAGGTTTATGTCCTAGTAATGATGAAGAAAATGATTATATGTCTCATGTACCATATGCTAATGAAGTGGGAAGTTTAATGTATGCGATGGTGAGTACTAGACCAGATATTTCACATGCAGTTCATGTTGTTAGTCAATACATGGAAAATCCAGGAAAAACACATTGGGAAGAAGTGAAATGGGTGCTTCGATATTTTAGAGGAACAAAAAAATATTCTATTACCTATGATGATTCCAAAGATTCAGTTTGTGGTTATGTAGATTCATATTTTGTAGGTGAATTGGACAAAAGAAGATCCAGTTCACGATATGTCTTTACTCTTGTAGGAGGACATGTTAGTTGGATGTCAAAGCTTCAAAACATAGTCTCTTTATCCACTACAGAGGTAGAGTATATGGCTTCTTCACATGCATGCAAGGAGGCAATTTAGTTACAAGGTTTATTGGGTGAGTTTGGAAGGATGCAGGACAAGGTGAAAGTATTTTTCGACAGTCAAAGTGTTATTCATTTGGCTATAAATCCATATTAACACAGTAAGACGAAGCATATTTCTGTTAAGTACCATTTTGTAATACAGGTTGTTGATGAAGGTGGTGTGTCTTTGGAAAATGTCCATACAAAATTGAATTTTGGAGACATGTTTATAAAATCAATTTTGTTAGAGAAGCTAAGGTGGTGTTTGACTTCTCTTGGCTTGTAGAAAAGATGATGAATTAATTAAGGGCATGATATATCAGGTAAATTATTGTCAAGGTGGAGATTGTTGGAAACATGCTAACGCATTTCCTCATGTGGTTATATGCACATGCACATGCATGCAGCTATGTTAATGCACATGCATGCAATCTATTTATGAATTGCTCATGTAACTATGTGATTATTCTTGATCAGGTTGTATAACTGAGTGATAGATGTTATATATGTGAGCATACCCATAGAGGTGGAGTACAATGTGAGTGCAAGCCTGTGCAAGGAGCAGAGAGCATAGTGTGTGAGAAGAGAATGATTTTATGCCTATGAAGACTATTGTAGTTCTCCCTTGAATAATAAGAATATCGATAATCATTGCCAATGATTTTTTCCCTCATTGAATTTTCACAATGTCAAATGTATGATCTTACTTATTTTATGCTCTGTTATATGTTATATTTTTCTTATGGCGCCTAACATTTAGAAGAGTGCCCCATGCTACCTAACGAAATTTTCAATAACAAAATGCGTCAAGGTTTCTATGGCTGCATGAGCGCTGGAATTTTACCTGGATCTTCCTCTATTGGCCAAACTCTCTATTTGTAATCAGTTGATGTAACTTCCTTTCTTAGTAATGGATTGATCAGGAATTTTGAAGCATTCACCCCTATGTTTGAACCTCTGGCTGCATTCTCCATTCTCTACTGCCGCCAACGCCTTTCCTGAACCATAATGTATCAGCCTTTAAATTAGGTATAGAAATAGTTATTAAAGCACTCCCTCGTGATATATAAATTGTCCATATATAAATATAAATAGCTTTGGAATATCTACAACGCCTTTCCTGAACCATAAAGTATCAGCCTTTAAATTAGATATAGAAATAGTTATTAAAGCACTCGGTCGTTCATATATATTTTGTTCATATATAAATATAAATAGCTTTGGAATATAAGTGGAATCAAATAAATTTACATTATATTTATAAATTTTGTGGATAACAAGAATAATGTAGATAAATTTTGTGGATATAACTTGTGTATAAGTTTATAAATTTAATGGATAACTAAAGAGGTGATAAATGAATAAATTATGTGGATAACTAAAGGAACTGATGAATGAATTAAGTAGTAAAATATAATTAAAAAAATTGATGAATGAATAAAGTAGTAAAATATAATAAAAAATATATATATAATAATTAATGGAGAAGAAAAAGAAAAAAGATTATTCAAATAGCTGTTTAGACAAACAAAACGAATTTTCTGGTTTAGTAATATCAGAGCTTTTATATGCTTGTATTTTTCAGAGTGAAATCGGATTTTTGTCCGCAATTTGAATTCTTCATTGTATCCCTTTTTTTTAATTATTTTATAACCGAAAGAAAAAAATATTATTGCGGTTTTGTGATCTCAGAATTTTTATATGCATGTATTTTCTAAGTGAATTGGAATTTTTGTTAGGCAATTTGAATGGTTTATTGTGTTTTTTTGGGAAAAAATGAAGAAAAATGAGGTTTGATGGTTAGAATTCAAATCTAATGGCAATAAATTTCCTCATGCGGTCACTTGCACATGCACATAGAAGTTATGATTTTTTTTTGGACGGTTGTTTCTGTTAATGGCGAAAGTGCAGAGTTCCAAGTTTGAGGTGGGAAAGTTCAGTGGTAAGAATAGCTTTGCGCTATGGAAGCTCAAGATGTGAGATCTGTTTGTGCAACAAGGATTCCAAAAGGCCTTGGATGGAAAGTCAAAGAAACTGACAAGCATGACAAACAATGAATGCGAATATCTGGATGCAAGAGCGCTCAGTACTATTCGTTTGTGTTTAGCAGATGAGGTGTTGTTTAACATCGTTGATGAGACAAAAACAACAAGTTTGTGGACCAAACTCGGGAGTCTGTATATGACAAAGAACTTGTCAAACATAATCTTCTTGAAGAGGCAGTTGTACATCTTGCGGTTGAAAGAAGGTACGAAAATCACTGATCACTTGAATGTCTTCAATACTCTGATTTGTCAATTAACCAATATGGAAGTAAAGTTCGAAGATGAAGACAAGGTAGTTACGCTATTGTGTTCGTTGCCTAAGTCTTGGGATCATTTGGTCACAATTTTTTGGTTTAACACAACATATGCCATTGATAATGACATTTTTGTGGGAGCTTTGTTGTCTAAGGAGATGAGGAAAACATCCGGTAAAGAAACCTCAACAGCAAAAACAATGGTGGTCAAAGGTCGATCTACAGAAGGAGGGAAAGATAAAAAAGGTACAACCAGGTCCGAAAGAGGGAAAGGTCATAAAGGTACAACCGGGTCTAAGTCAAAAGATAGTAAGGGTAAGGAAAAATGTTGGTTTTGTGGAAAATCTGGTCATCTCAAGAAGGATTGTTGGAAAAGACAAGAAACATCCAAAGAAGACTCCACAAAAGAAGCAAATTCAACTACATGTATGCTTGATGAAGTTTTGTCTGTCTATTGTGTCTCTCCACCTGTGTTCACAGAGAAATTCAACTACATGCATGGATGATGAAGTTTTTTTTATTCCGGTTTCATTGTGTCCTCCACCGTTCGGCTGCAGAAGGTGTAGGCCTGGATGGCTGAGTCACCAGCTAAAAAAAAATGTATTTACTTTGGACTTGTTGAAATTATTGATTGCATGTAAATGGACACATGTCTAAGACCTGGATATGCATGCGTACCCCTAGTTTATCGGGTCACCTATGAAAAGTCTAGAAGTAGATTTAGGTAGATTGAATATGTGGGGGGGCATGTATGTTGGGTTAACCTTGACTCAGTGAAAGAGTTAATGGAAATCAGTTTTTAGATCAAAGAAGGTGGTTTTTTGGGTCCATGTGTTTTTGGGTATCCCGTGGTATTGTGTCCATGGATTGCATGTAATGAACCCTATAAAATACTTGGTGAACTCCATTGTAAATGGGCCTGGAGGTAAGCGATGAAGGCTTACTTGGTCGGTTTGTTTGGATTTGGTCAAAGTTGTTTGAATGCAAAGTTCGAGGTGGAGCAATGTGTCCAATTTAAGAAGGTGGGTCTGTAGAAAGGCTGATACGTTGGCAGGTCAATAAAGTGTTTGATAATCTATGATGAAGGTATGTTCATATCCATGGAAATTGGAAAGTATTGCAAGGAAGTTGGGATCGAATAGGCATGTTCAATAATGCCAAGTTGTAGAAATAGTTGTGGACATAAGCGATTGTGTTATCTGGTAACTCGGTCACCATCGGTTGAAAAAAACAAGAAGATCCATGAAGAGGTATGAACAGGTCATCTGGTAATTACTCAAATGTGAAATTATTCGATTGTGATGCTTATGTTTTTTATTAGTAGTCTAAGCAGGACTCAGATCAAATCAAACAAGTAGATATTTGATATGGTGATGATGTTAAGGGGTGAAGATTGTGGGATCCTACTATCCACAGAATCATCATGGACAAAGATGCATTATTTGATGAATCTTCTTTTATAAAATCAAACATAGTAAAATATGAAAGGTTCAAAGCATGGATGGTAGAAGAAATGTATTTGGAAGGTATTGATTTCCATGAAAGTTTCTCACCAGTTGTTAAAAGTTTGTTTCTATTCATGTTGTGTTAGCACTTGTTGTGACAATACAACTAGATGTTAAAATTGTTTTACATGGAGTTTTTTGGATAAGGGGATGTATATGGAACAACCAGAACAGTTAGTTTCATAATCACAACAGAAGATTTGTTTGCACACTCAAAAATCATTGTATGGCCTGAAGCATGCTAGGAAAATGGTACAAGATGTTTGATTCCTTCATGGTGAGCCAAATTTTACAAGAAGTGAGTATAAACATTGTGTTTATGGTATATTCATTATCTTGTTGTTATATACTTTTTGCAAGCACAAGCATGGTTGAGGTCAACATGTTGGCTCAGTTGGTTAGGATGTTTGTTATGATGGATATGGGAGCAACAAAATAAGTCTTGGGCATGGAAATAAACAGAGACAAGAAATATGATAAGCTTGGTTATCACAACAAAAGTATGTGGTGAAGATACTCATGGAATTCAGTATGAATAATGTGAAATTGGTAAAATCCATTTGGCATTCCATTATAATTTCTCTTCAGATTTATGTCTTAATTAATGAAAAAGAAAAGGGTTATATGTCTCGAGTATTATATGCTAGTAGGAAGTTTGATGATTGCGATGGAGAAATGGTCAACATTTCACATGCAGTTGGTGGTGTCAGTAGACACATGGAAAAATGTGGTTGCAATGATTTGGTTTGTGGCTATGATTCATGAGATTTGGACAAGTGAATCGGTTTATTAGACATGTTACTGATGGAGATAGAATGGCCCATACCAGAGTGAATCGTGCAGGCATGTTAATGTAACAATATTGTTAGAGAAGTTGCAGAGCTATGATGGTGTTTGGCTTGTCTTATAAGAAAGGTGATGGATGAATTAATTAAGGGCATGATATGTCAGGTAAATTGTTGTCACGGTGGAGATTGTTGGAAACATGCCAACAAATTTCCCCATGCGGTCACATGACATGCACATGCATGAAACTATGTTAATGCCCATGCATGCAATCTATTTATGAACTACTCGCGTAAATATGTGATCTATTCATGATCAATTTGTATAAATGAGTGATAGCTTTTATACATGTGAGCATACCCATAGAGGTAGAGTGAAATGTGTAGCGAGGTGTGGAAGAAAGACAGAATACTGAGGTGTTGTCTATATGAGAGGAGAGGATGGTTGTATGCCTGGGTTGGCTATTGTAATTCACCCTTGAATAAAAAGAATATTTATTAGGCTATTGTAATTCTCCCTTGAATAAAAAGAATATTGATTATCATTTTCAGTGGTTTTTTCCCTCATTAGGTTTCCATATAAATGACTGTGTCAATTGTGTGTTTGGTTTAATGCATGTTTGATCTTTCTTGTTTATGCTGTGTTTTATGCTATGTTTTGTTTCCGCTGCCCAACAATATCTATTTATCACATAATATATGTTTATCACATATCCCTTCACACATATAGCTTTTCATTCACTTGACACATATCTCATAAGCATTCAAACATCCCTAATTATTCTCTAATCTCCAAATGTGTCATTTTAGACACTTGAAGACCACATTATTACTCCTCACAAATGTTCAGGAAACTCATCAAAACACATATTTCGTAAATTTGGTAATGGATTCTTGCATTCTTCATGATTCAAAATTTCAATCACCATGTTATTTCTCTCATTGTCCCCAATGTTTCTAGAAGACACTTTGCCCATTATGTTTCTTCTACCTCTTTGTATCGGAAAAAAACTTCGAGTTTGTTGATCTTACAGTGTGTTGGTTTGTCTTCTCTTTCCTCGAATCTCAGCTTCTTTGAAAATCAAACTTCCCATTACCTATAATGATTTAATATTTCAGTGTAACTTCGAGAACATCACTAAACAATGAATCTCAAGCTATCTCACTAAGCTTTGTTGATTCTTTACAAAGGAAGGAATTTGATCTGGATTTTTTTATTACATGTTTGTTAATGTTGAGATTGTCATATTCAGAGTGTACTCTACTCTCAACATTTGACTTAAATACCAAAAAATGAAGATGCAAACCTATATATTTTTTCTTCCATTTATTATTTAATAAAATCATTGAAAAGTTCAAAGCTGAGATATTCCTATCCATTCAACTCCACCTCTAGAAGATCGTCCACCCAAGTACATTGTTTAGTTCTGATTTGCCAAAACCTAATTTATATAGCTTATCAATCTCACAGATTTGACAAGCATATTGCGAAGGCAACGAGCACAATAGTTGGAGAGGTTTGCTTGGAATACGATAAGCCCATTGAGAAAATAGATATAGATGGCTGGTTTAATAGATAACAAGAGTCTCGATGCGAGGTTTGGCTTTGCAAGTCCTTCATATTGTTTGTTTCACGAGGTAAGTATGTCTTCTTCCACCAACTCACTCTTATGTATTACCTCCCTTTATTTGGTAGGATTCCAGATATTTTGCCACTTATAGCTTTCATATTCCATCCCAAGATCTCCAAGCGACACCAACTGTACTAGTAGCAGGAGAACTGGAAATCATTATATAGGGCACTAGCTGGGATGTTAACTCTACTTCGATGGGCTATTAAGAATTGAATGTATGCTGTGAGTAATGGTATAGATAACAAGTAAGATGGGACATGATCTCAACTTGGAAGGAGGGACTAATTTCCAAATAGGTGAGGTGGTGGTGAAAAAGATGCAACTAGGTACTTGTTACTATATCCTCACCTATCCTAGAAGAATGATATAGGAATAAAGTTGTGGTTAAGGCCGATCGAGATCTTATTGAATCACACTTAATGATAGTTGTGCCTTGCATTGGTAAAAAAGTTGTTGCTTCCTAGGAAACCAATTATATCCCACTCACAACCATGTTTTGAGAAGAGCCATATACGTGATTTTCACTGGTTCCCTTTAATGTGTGATAGCTAGGGCTCTTGGATCCATGTTTTGAGAAGAGCCATATTAACAAAGTATAGGTGGTTTCCATTGGTTCCCTTCAATGTGTGATAGTTATGTCTCTTGGATCCATCAAACTCTGTGACATCAAGTCTTTTAATGTTGATCTTTATTACATGAAAAATATATTATTCTACCTATGTGAGGGATTAGGGAGGTTAGGTCCCTAACATGCCCTCCTCCTTGAAGAAAAACTTTGTCATCAAGGCTTGAGATGAGGAAATTGTTATAGAATGGTAGTTAACTCGCAAGTGACATCTTGTGGTGTTGTGTATTTCCACTGAGCTAACACTTCATTGATAGTTTGTTGATGGAAACGATTCTCTAGCTAGTCCAATACAACTTATGGTTGCACATATGAAACCTTCTTCATCCAAATCAAGTAGACTCGTTTGTGTTTGACACTTAGTTCCAATAACTTTTTTTAAGCATGAGCATGAAAAATAGGATGGAGCTTAGAATCATTGGGCAGAGCCAACTAGTAGGCCATAGGCCCCACTCTCTTTAGAATTATACAAGGATAGTAAAATTTGGGAGCAATTTTCCGAGAGTGTTCATCTTTGAGTGAAGTCTTCTTATAAGGTTGTAGATGAAGAAATATTGGTCACCTTCAACAAATTGATGTTTGAAATGACCCTAATCTACTTGTTGCTTCATTTGATTCTAATCCATGACCAGATTTTCTTTGAGGGTACAGAGAATGACTGCTCAGACTGTAATATTGTTGTTAACTTCTTGAATCTTGGAGGAAGATGACATGTATGAGAGAACCAACCGGTATTTTCCCCTAAACTACTTGAAAAAAATTCACGCCAGTAGCAATATGGTAATATCTGTTGTACCACTACTTAACAAGGGGTAACCATTGAACTCACTGATTTTGTTTGTTCAATACAAAACATTGCAAATATATTTCCAAGCACTTGTTGACAACTCCACTTTGGCCATGGGTGATAGGAAGTGTTGAGATGCAATTATTGGTGAAATTTCGATCTCGATAAGAGACAATAGAATGAGGCATGCAATGAAGTTTGAATATATTATCCATAAAATTGGAGCCACTTTGGATGCATTGAATATGTGTTGAAGAGCACAAAAATGAGCATATTTGGATAGACATAGACTACCACCATGATGACTAACTTATTACGTGATTTAGGGGCACCAACTATGAAATCCATAGAAATATCCCTTGAAATAGCAGGGCAATCAGATGTAGTTGGAGTGTGCGTGAAGCTTTTATTCTCCCTTATTGCGTTGATGGGTATCACATTCAAACACAAAGGTGTGGACGTCCTCTTTCATACCATCCTAGAAAAAAAATGTTTGACACATTCATAGGTTTTTGTAAACACTGAATATGTGGTTGTGGGTGAAGCATGAAGCTCATAAAGCACCATGGATTTAAGTTGTCATTATTTACTTAAATAAAGATGGCCTTTGTAGCGAAGCTCTTCATTGTCATAAGAGTACCCTACAAAATCCGAATAGTGTTGTAATTGTTGTATGAGGCGAGAAAGTTTGAGAAATTTTGGGGTCTTGCACCCATTCATGGACAACATATTGGATCCAATCTGGTACAATGAAGGAGAGGGAAAAGAGGGACCCTTCCTCTTCATACTTTCTAGAAAGAGCTTCAACAACCACATTTTATTTTCCTTTCTTTTAAATGATCTCATAATCATATGCAAATAGCTTGGTCACCCATATTTTATTTTATTTTCTTGGAAATGATCTCATAATCATATGCAAATAGCTTGGTCACCCATTTTTGTTGCTTAGGGGATGAAATTCATCGTTCCAAAAAATACTTGAGGCTCTTATGATAAGTTTTAATTTGTAAGAATTTCCCCAATAGACAAGGATGCAATATATCCACGACATGCAAAATAGCCTACATTTCCTTTTCATAGATTGATTGGCTCATATGTCTCTTTTAGAGTTGTTTTCTAGTGAAATCCAAAGGCCTGCCATCTTGCATCAGGAATTCCCCAATTCATTTCCTTGAAGCATCACATTCCAAGACAAAAGTATTGGTGAAGTTGGGAAGTGCTAGGAAAATAATCATACACATATCCTCTTTGAAGGCATTGAAGGATTGATTAGCAGTTGGAGTCCAAGTGAAATAATTTATTTTAAGGAGAGTAGTGAGAGGTGTTGCGAATTTTCCATAATTATGAACAAACTTGCGATAATATCTCGTTAAACCCAAAAAAACCATGCAAGATATTAAGAGTTTTATGGTGAGGCCAATCCTTCATAGCTTCAATTCTCTTAGGATCCACTCGTACGCCATCTTTGTGTTGGTAGGAGAAATTGACCGTCCATCTACTGGAAGAATGAGTGACTCTGGTCCGGGGTTGTCTAAATAACCCAATCCGTTTGGTGTAACTCGTTCTGACGGGTTTAATGGCTCCGTTGTCCAATCTAAAATCCTAAAAAGAAAAAGAAAAGAAAGGAATAACTGAACTACTGTTAAATACTATATATTATATATATACATATTCTTTTATATAACTACTGTAGGTATTTTAAACAGAAAATATACTAATATCACTTATATACATCATTTACAAATTGCAAGTTTTAATCGAAACTTACGAAATTAAATGTGAAAGTTATTTCTATCAAGAGGTAGATAAAGAAAGCACATTTAAACTTTTTTTTTTTTTTTTCCTTTATAAATCTAACAAATCTTACATTGAATATACTATGAAACACATACATGTGGGTAGTCAAAAGCTGAACCATACATTCTGGTTTCATTAATATGTAAATGACAGAATTAAGAGAAAAAAACAAAGAGGCTAACCTGTCAGTGAGTTAGTGAGGTGTATCCAAGCATCTGCATGAGTGAAGAACATCCAACTGCCACGTCCAAGAGAGAAATCTACAATGAACCTTATGACTGTTCTAAATAAATTCAAAACATGTATTGGCAACTTAAGTTTTAATGATAGAAGAGGAAACACAAACATAACCCTGTGATCTTATAATTGCATATAATTACAATGAGATAAATATGATAGTAACCTATGCATTTTATTATTCAATTAAATTCCAAGATAAATCATATCATTCTAATTAGAGATATGATCACAACATTTATATTTTGAGCAACAAATTACAAACGATATTTATAATATAAACATCTCGCACATAATAGATCATTAAGTCTAAAGCTATCACACCTATTGATGTATTAGGATTAAAAAAATAAAATGAAAACATCATTAACAAAAGGCTAAATCCAAAATGCATATATGTTGTCTCATTAAGTCTTAGAATCAGTCGTCCATCTTCTGCTCTCAACCAAGATGATTTCCAATACAAAATATGGAGTATTTAAAGAGTTTATTAAGGCTAAACTTCCTATCTTCTAAGATAGGATCATATCTCAAAAAGATCTTAAAATTACAAATACAGAGGGCTTAGAGCCACTCAAGATCAAACTAAATCTTCAAAAATTATGAAGATTTTCTGCTATTTAGAAAATAAGAAAAAAAAATATATCTGATTGACTAAGTCCAGCATGCTCCATCCCATAAGATCAACATCAAAGACATCCTATCCTCAAAAAAAAAAATGAGCAAGTCAAATATTTTATTAACCAACAATTCCTAAATCTTATATGAGAAATTGACTTGGCTACAGAATCTCTCTATTCTATAGACAACCTTATTATTGGTAACAAAAATCTAAATCGATCTAGATTAACTAAAAAAATAACAAAAAAACATAACTGTGATAAAAAACAATCTTACCATCCAACTAATAACAAAATTCGAATCACAATATCTCAGAATTGATCACGGCCTTGACACTGTCAGCGTTTTTTACAATGATATTGCATGTCCTTTTCAAACACTTTGCTTATATTTCTGCATTTGCCTTGATCTCACGGTTTTCCTTTTCCAAGGATTCATTGAGAGTCATGAGAGTTTTGATCCTTTCTTGAAGGATGGGGATGTATGTATAGTACTTCCCTATCCACTGCAATAAAACTTCACATGGAACAAAAGGGGCGATCTGTTGAGGAAATGTGTAATTGTGTGGTAAAACATCACTATTGTTCATTGTCGACATTTTACCGAGTTTAATACCTGCGAACCCTTTGCTATCTTTTAAACACGGTGGGATAATTTTGATATAATCGAATGGTTGATTAAGATCTGGTTTGTAACAATTTGGATCCTCCTTTTCCAGAAACTTTTCAATCTCAGAGTCATAGTTCTCATGGATCTCGATCGTTTCGATCGAGCTCAAATGAGCTTTGGATCTATTACGCAGACTCCTTGAAATGCGTCGACCGACCTTCTTATTATGAAACCCTAACATAGTTTGAGTCTTCTTCGATTATTTTCGAGGGTTTCTACTATTGGATTTTATAGTAGGGTCAGGGTAGAAAATCGGCTCATGCACAAGAGTTTCAATAAACTCAGAACTAATACCCTGTTGCCAACATAAAATTCGACCGGACAATGCCTCTTCACACAGATTTTCATTTAAAAGATCTGGGTTGCCAATTGAGAAATTTAAAGGTTTCTCTACCATAGGCCTATCCATTACAGGGGTCTCTACAGGATTTACTGTAGCAAAACCATTACGAGCTACGGAACCATCCCAATCATCACCAAGTGTTTTCAAATGATGAACTAATAGTAATTTAATCAAATCATGGTGAAAGAGGCTGGAATCAAATTTTTTCTTATTGTATCTCTTTGACATTTTATACAAACTTCTTAGCAGATAAAACAACATGTTTAAATGGAAGCCAATAAAATGCATGAGAAATCACACATGGTAAAGGAAGACCAGGCCATAACGACCTTCACAGGTAATAATTTTTTTTAAAACCATTAATAAACCATGCCATCTAACCTTGAGTAGGGAGACCGGAATACCTTTGTCACAACATTCAATTTTTCTAGAGGTGACAAACAAACTCCAGGGTACTTCATCCAATTTCGAATTTTCAAACCATTTTTGACCAGTGAGGGAGAGTCCTGCTGCTTCGTTCAAAAATTCTTCGGTGATTTCCAACTGAACATCACATAACTTGGCTATGAATCCATCAAATGTAAGGGATAATTCTTTGGCCACTCGCAAATTATAACCCTAGAAATTCTTATTAAACATATCCCAACCCTAGCTCTTTAGATCCTCACTCGCATCATCATACAACAATAAAGTTTGGGAGTCGTTTGGCTCAAATTAGATGACAGGGGCCATGAAGGTTTGAACATATGGTAAGAGAAGTGCCCCGAAATAACTGTAGGCTTAAGAGGTATCAACAACATAGACAAGTCTAAGCTGATAAGAAAGGAGCAAAACTAGCAATCACACCAACGCGACCATAATATAAGCATAAGGGTTTCAGACACGAAATTCAGGCACTTCTGGTGATGAACGTTTTGGATATAGAGCATAACACCAGACCTTGATCTGTCATGAGATGCCCGTCAATTCAAACTGTCAGCTAAAACGAAGTACAAGGTGCGATCAGGGTGTGTTTAATTTCCATGACAAATAATGAGTATATTTGATTTGAAAAGGTTATATATATATATATATATATGTTTTTGTAAACCAAAGCCAATTGATTCTTGGTATATTTACAAAGGATCCAAAATATAAACTTACAATCCAAGAGAAACTCAAAATAAGTATTTCATTGATATATTATAAGCTCAAAGCAAAACAAAATTTATGAAAAGAGATGTAAGCACATTGACCCTTTTAAAGTCCAAGCCTTAGATATAATTGCAATATGATTTTAAGTTTTAATGCTTGATTCATGCTTTCAGTCATGAATCAAGCACGGAAATGCAACAAAAAAATAAATAGGAGCAATCAAAACATCCTTTTTACAACCGAATAGTCACCTTCAAATAACAATATTTACAGGATGAGGCATAGGCAGCGACAAGAATTGTCATTTGTCACTTGAAAAATAAAAAATCATGTAGGGTTGCCAACAATGGCGACTTACTGGGAGAATTAGTTATCTTTGCATCGCTGACGAATTCATGTTAGTACTTCTTAGAATGGTTACAGATCAAAGAACAATTGAAGGAAATCAAACATCTCAATCAAATTTCAACAATCATTTCATAGTCCAGCTTCAGATATATTCCTATTTAAATGAAATCCGGTGAGAAATTTTAATTATGAGAGCAATGGAATTCAATTCAAATGGATTTGACACTGTTGACAAGGCCACTTCTGCCAACATGCATTCATAGCTACGACAGGGATGTCAATTACCCCATTTTGATGCCTCTGTCATGTCCAAGAAATTTCAGTACAAATGAAGGACACTTATGACTGATATCAAAATTTATACTTGATAATTTTCTTGAACTCGACATCGCTTTGCTGCCAGCAGGCCTATTTAGTACCCTGGCAAAGTTTTCTTGTCATAATGTATGCATTTACCCTCTTCTAACAGACATGTTTAGTAGCTCGATGGGTTTACAAACACTTCCCACAATAATGTTTTTTCAATTTGGCATAAATTTAATAGTCTTCAGAAGAACGGGGTGATGCTGAAAATTTCATTTTTAAGAACACTTGATATTTCTCAGCCTTTAATTTATTGCTTGATAACCTTCATTACGATCTGAAATTAGTTTTCTGATGAGACTAATTTTTTGAGGACATGAAGGCATACTTGAGTTTTTTTGTTTAAAATAGGGACAACATACAGAGATTTAATGATGGTCGTGTCTGCTCATAATTCTAAAGTGAAACCATGAAACCTATTCTGAACAGAAAGTTTCTTCATCTAGTCTGCATTTAGGCAAGTTATAGCATTGATGCTTTGAAAGACCTTAACTGTTGCTGCATAATGAGGCATTTTGGTTTCCCTTCATGAACTAAAAGGTGACACTGACATAATCTTATCTAGAGATCAACGAAAACAAACAAAATGAAAAGAACCAAAAACTAGAAAACAAAATGAAAATAAAAAAATTATGTACAAAGGTGGGTCTGGAATTTATCAAGAAAAATACCTCTTAAGAGCTTGGCCATTCACTGGGAAGGTGTCTGGCTGTCCCTCTAAAATTTGTAGACAGAAGGAGCTGTGACCTAGTTTTTCAGCGATTACGAAAGGCCCCCACCACAGGTTTTGGAACTTGGTGTGTTTCCCTTTTCTTTCGTGAGGTTTATCCCACTCGAGAACCAAATCTCCTACCTCGAATTTCCTATCTGAAGAAGAGTTTGAATCAACCCAGCCTTTCACAATATGTTGATGCTGATCTAGTATCTCCTTTGCTTGCGCTCTTACTTCTTCTAATTTCAACAAGGCATTAATTCAACTTTCAAGAGGAGGGTAGTCCTCTTCCTGAACTTTCTGTGATAATTGTAAAGAGGGAAGAAGAACATGAGGAGGGATAATTGCTTCTCTTCCGTAGATGAGAAATAAAGGATAATTACCAAAAGAGGGTTTCAGAGTCACCCTATCAGCCCATAGTACATTAAAAAGTGCGTTGTGCCAGCTCTTGTGGTTTTCAGAAACTGTCCTCTTGATGATCTTGATTAAATTTTTATTCGTTGATTTTGCTAGGCCATTTCCTTGGGGGTAATAGCTATAAGAATACTTAAGTTTGATCCCTTTCTCCAAAGAAAAAAGACTCATATCAAGGGAAAAAAATTAAGAAGCATTATCAAAGACCAAACATTCGAGAATGCCGAATCTAGTAATGATATTCGTGTTAAGTAAATATATCACCTGATTAGTGTTTATCGCTTTTAGCCGTATAGCCTTGGACCATCTGGTAAAATAATCCATTGTTGTAATGATGCATTTATGTTGTTGTGAAGAAGTGGGGTTAATTGGCCCTATGAAGTCAAGACACCACTGCTGAAAAGGTGAATCCACCGAAACAACATGCAAAGGGAATGCTACCTTTTTTATTCATCCAACATCCTTTTGGCAGATTATGCATTTACGACATAATCCATGGGCATCTTTGGAAAACATGGGCCAATCGTACCCAACCATTAATACCTTGTGAGAAATGGTGTCTCCACCGAAGTTCCCACCAGCTTCACCTGCATGAAGTTCAGATAATACTTTCTCTGCTTCATCTCTTTCCAAACAACGCATGAGAACACTATCAAAATTCTTACAGAATAATATGTCATTTACCAACTGGAAAGGTGCAGATTTTAACCTTAATGCTCTTCTCTTTTTTAGATCGATATGGAGAGGAGCATAACCGTGTGTTAAATAAAACTTAATATCATCAAACAAAGAATTAGAAACAACTTGTGTACAACATATCTGATTTTCACTATGCTGATTTACAGTTGAGACTTTAATTTGACTATGTCGTTCTTCAACTGAATTAGCCACTAGTTTGCATAGGCCTTGACCTATGACAATTTGTGCAGGGGTTATTTATAGGTCATACTCTTGTAACGATGTCATCCAGTTTACGTGTTTCCACCCAATTCCTTTTGTACTAACAAGTTTCTAATAGCAGGATAAGGGACAATGAATTTAGTTTTGGATTTCAGCAAATATGATCAGAAATGTTTCACTGCTTTGAAAACTGCATAAGCTTGTTGATCTATAGCTGGGTAGTTAAGCTCTGCTCCTTTGAAATATGATCTCATTAATACAATGGGGATTTCATTTCTTTCAATGTTCTTTTGGGTCAACATAGAAGCATAATATCGGTTAGAGGCAAAAGTGTAATGAGTGAAATCTTGAGAGCAATGAGGACTCATCAAGGAAGGGGCTTCCACTGTGGATTTTTGATGGAACCAAAGGCTTGATTTTCCTGTGGTCCCCAACGATAATGAACATCCTTTTTAATTAAATTTTGCAATGGCCTTACCATTTCTGAGAAACTTGGGACAAACCTTCTGACAAAATTAATGTTTCTTAAAAAGGATTGCATAGATTTTTTGGAGGAGGCGGGGAGTTTGGAAATGGCTTGAGTTCTTTCGAGATCGATGATCATCTCGTCACTGGATACTATGAACCTGAGAAGTTTTCCTTGTTCCACTGCAAATATTGACTTCTTAGGGTTGATATATATGTCGTACTTGCGAAATCGTTCTAGGTCAACCCTAAGGTGAGACAAGTGATATTTCTTGTTTTTGGAGAAAACGGTAATGTCATCAAGATAAACCACAACAGATTGATTTATGAGACCACGAAAATCAATATCCATTTCTCTCTGGAAAGTGGCCCTGGCATTTATAATCCCAAAAGGCATCTTCTTGTAGGCATAAGTTCCCCATGGGGTACGAAAAGTGGTTTTTAACTGGTCTGGTGGAGACATGAGGACTTGGTTGTATCCTGAAAAACCGTCTAGTAGTGATAGTCTTTCAGAACCAGATACTTGTTGAAGAATTTGTTCCATTGGAGGAACGGGATAATTGTCTTTATCAGACACTCGGTTTAGGTTACCACTAGTACATATTGTAAAAATTCCGACATTTTATTTTGCGGCGATATGGACAAAATTGTCCATATTGTCGCAAAATAGAGGAAATTTAAAAAAAAAAAAATCATGTTGCCCGATAACGCCGATCTTGCCACATTGACGTCTCT
>SNQJ01S0012291.1:28547-46283 GCA_010110895.2 Picea sitchensis
GATCATGACATTTGGTATCACAGCTCATTGATCCTAAGGTTTTTTCTTCTCCAATAAATTCATCTTAGAATTTTCGCTATAACTATTTTTCTGTGACGATTCAGACCGTGAAAATTCGAGGTTATTCCGAGAGAATGCCAAGGTATATGTGGTAAAATGGTCATCTTATGTATCGTCACGAATTTTTGATATACACCCTGTGGAATATAGGGTATATAACTAGTCCTATTAACTAGTCTCATACAAGTGTTGTGAGAAAAATAGTCATATCTTCTTCAGTGAGGATCCAAATTGAGTGAGACTAGTTGAATTGGAAAGTGAATAGTATGTAGTATTTCAGATATAATTTTTAGAACCTGATATCAAATATTGTGCATGTGTCATGCTTTACAAGTTCACTTTCTTGGAAAGGACAAAAATCAACAAGGTGTGGGGAAGTTACCATAACTTCCACTTGGCACATCCAATTTTGCTCAGACCTTGTAATTGAAGAGATCACATATGAGAGGACTACATAATGAAATATTAGACTCATAAGGGCCAAAAGTTTAGAGATACACCGGAAGGAAGGTTAGCCATGAGGACTGACTCCAAATTAAGGTAATAAAAGGTATGTAACTTACAATTGGGATAACTCTTTTTTGGAAGATTTGTTTCTGGTGATTCAAAATTTGTGATAAATATAGAATAGAGGAGTATTGTTATTATTACTCCATATGGGTCTAGAAAAGGTTTCAACACCTATTAAACCTCCAAAATTATCATCTATGACTCAAGAAGAAAATCAGTACATACTTAACAGTCCAAATTGGAGGAACAACTTAAGGATGTGCGTGAAAAGTCTAATAATTGGGTAAACTCACAAATAAAAATTCAAGTAAATGGAAAGGAAGATGGATGGTATGTAAAACAAGATGGATGATATGGGAAATAAGATGGAAGAAAAAAAGAATGACATTAAATAAGAAATATAGAATTCCATGAAGGAAATGCAAAATTCCATGTCTTCCGTGATCTTTCAAGATATAGATGAGAGGTTCCCTAAAGGAGATATCAAAACAAAAGGGACTCTTGAAAATAAAGGCAGTAATCATGTTGAACAAACTACCAATAATAAGCCATTTTTAACTAGTGAATCTAACTCTAATAGTGGAGTTAATTATGGTTGGGGTCTTAAATTCAACTTTCCAAAAAATTGAAATAAAGAAGTTTGATGATATAGATGTCTTTATTTGGCTGAACCAAATAGAGAAATATTTTGAACTACATAATATTATGGATGATAAGAAAAGGATTCACATAGAAACCTTGAACTTTGAGATAAAACCATATCAACGGTAGCAATGGATAGTGAAAAGGAAACCCTCTCTATATCACTACACTTGGGGTTTATTTACAAGAGACATAGAAGCACAATATGGGAAAGTTTGGGAACAATACTACTTCAGTCAATTGACAAGAATCAAGCACTTAGGTGATATTGAAGATTATAATTCAGAATTATAGGTATTGGCCACAAGGGTGGATAACAGAAGTGATGAAAACTTGTTGGAATTTTACATGGGTGGATTAAAAGAAGACATTAAACATGAGATTTTCTTAAGACAACCTACAAATATTGTGGAATCTATGAAAAATGCTCGTCATATTCATGCCAAAAATAAGGATACACACAAGTCTAGAATTGGAAGAAGAGATCGTTTTGGGGGTCATAAGACAACCATACATCAACCAACAAGATTGAAACCTCATCAAATGTATGAAAGAAGAGAAAAAGGACTATATTTCAATTGTGACAACAGGTACAGTAAACGGCATAAATGAAGTGAGAATAAATTATCTTGCATAGACTATGAAGAGGAAGAAGATAGTGTACCTAAACCAACAAGGTTGAAACCTCCACAAATGGATGAAAGAAGAGAAAAAGGACTATGTTTCAATTGTGACCGCAAGTACAGTAAGGAGCATAAATGTGGTGAGAAGAAATTATTCTACATAGATTGTGAAGAGGAAGAAGATCAGGAATTGGAGCTTTCACAAGACCTAGATCTACAAGAGACTACTCCAACTATATCTTGTCATGCATTGGCCAACATCGTTACTCCACAAACCCTCAAGATACAAGGATACATAAAAAAAAATGGTAACAATATTGATTGATTTGGGTAGCACCCATAATTTCATCAATTACAAATTAGAAAAAATATCAATTGCTTCATATATCTGGCACCAGAGTTTTAAGTAATGATTGCAAATGGAGGTACCATAAATTGTTCAGGGAAATTCCATAGTATTAATCTCAACATGGGGGATTATTTTATGGATAGCCCCATGATTTCCATCCAAATGGGGGTTGTTTATGTTGTATTAGGGGTCCAATGGTTGCAATCACTGGGAATAGTGGCCTTTGATTTTCAAAATCTTTTCATGAGATTTTCCTCAAATGGAAGGAAATTGAGCGTAGAGGTATCCAAGGAAAACCCTGTAAAGTCATAAGCTATAATAACATGGAAACAACACTCAAAAAGGGACACAAGGGTGTAATTGCACAATTGTGTTCTCTTGTTGTTCAAAGATCTGTATCCCCTGCTCCATCAGATCTCCAAGTAATTATCAACAATCATTCCTAGGTATTTGGTGAAATGCCTAAGGGTATTCCATTTTCTCGAGATCATGACCATGATATTCATTTGCAACTAGGAAGTGTACCACCTAACATTAGGCCTTGCAGGTATCCATATGCATGGGAGAGTGAGATTGAGCACATGATCCATGAAATGTTAGAGGTTGGCATCATTCAACATAGCCAAAGTTCTTTCTCTTCACTAGTAGTGTTGGTTACAAAAAAGGATGGTTTTGTTTGAAAAACAGGATTGTGGACAAATAAAATAAAACAAATGCAGAAATAAAAAACAGAAGATACATAATACAATAGAGACACATATCTATGTGGTTCGCCCAGTGTGGGCTACAACCACTAGAGAAATTGCCAGGTCCTTTATTATTATCCAGCAAATGAAGGGATACAACCTACAACACACCCATTGCAACTTTTTCTTATTTCTCTCACAGTCTCCTCACTCAGAATAAAATATTCGCAACGATACATAGACGCAATACATTTTTGTCATAAAAGAGGGTTTCCTTCTAGGGAAAACAAAACTGAACATAAATTCTACCGTTAGATTTGCGACATTATAATGAACGGTCCATATTTACTATTAAATTACAATACACATTTACAAGGCAATTTTTCTTTCGAGGGCTTCTCCCCGAGACCCCATAGGGGGGGGAAATCCGCCCCTACACTCCCCCACGTGGAGGGGTGTACAATATTCCAAAGTGTAAATTCTTCATGGGGTATAAACACAACTGAAAACAAAGACCTCTGAATCAGGAACATAATCAGGCTCCATAACCAACAATATCCCACTTGGAGACTAATCTCAACAACTCCACCGCTACTGTATTTTTTGGACTATGATCCTTCTTGGACCTGGAAAAATTCTCATCTTCACCTTTATGCTTGAATATCAACTGAAACTGAGCAGGAACTCAGTTTCTCCCTGGTTACTCCCTTTGTTAACATGTCTGCAGGATTCAGGCTAGTGTGTATCTTTTCCAACTTCAAATGTCCATCTTCTAAAATGGATCGTATGAAATGGTACCTCAGCTGTATATTCTTAGTCTTTGAATGGAAGATTGAATTCTTTGCAAAATGAATGGATCAATTTACTAGGCTTTGTAGCAGCAACATACTCTGCCTCTCTTCTTTAAAGTGCAACAACCTTTTGCAATTTCGAAATCCAACTTATTTTTTTTCCACCTATAGTGAAAACATACCCTATGGTGCTCCTCCTTCTATCTTTATCACCTGCCATATATGAATCAACATATCCCTGTAGAACAATGTTTGAACCTCCAAAACATAATGCATGAGTATAAGTACCTCTCAAATACCTGAGAATCCACTTTACTACCTCCCAATTATCTTTACTTGGGTTGTTCATATACCTTCTCACAACTCCCATTGCATGTGCAATATCTAGTGTTGTGCAAACCATCACATACATCAAGCTACCAACTATTGATGAATAAGGGACCCTCGACATGTATTTTATCTCCTCATGTGTCTTGGGAAACATTTCCTTAGTTAAATTGAAATGGTTGGACAAAGGTGTACTAAATGGCTTTTCATTCTTCATTCTAAACCTTTCCAACACCTTCTGTATGTACTCACCCTAAAATAATGTCAATTTGAAATTTTTCCCATCTATTGTTATTCTCATACCAAGGATTTTCTTTGCAGAACCCAAATCATTCATTGCAAATGAATTAGATAGTTTCTTATTGAGCACATTTATATGTCACATATTAGACCCTGCAACAAGCATGTCATCTACATACAATAGCAAGATAATATAGCTTCCATTTTCTAGCCTTTTAAAATAAACACAGTGATCAGAATGACATCTACTATAACCTTGCTATGGCATAAACCTGTCAAAATTAAAATACCAATACCTTGGAGCTTTCTTTAGGCCATACAAATCTCTTCTTCAACCTACATACCAAATTCTCCTTCCCTTTGACCTCATACCCATGTGGTTGTTGCATATAAATCTCTTCCTCTAAATCCCCATGTAGAATTTTTTTTTTACAACTAACTTTTCAAGATGCAAGTCTCCTACTTCCACAAGACTTAAAATATTTCTAATTGAAGTCATTTTAACAATAGGAGAAAATATTTCATCAAAATATATACCTTTCTTTTTTGCAAACCCCTTTACAAATAGTCTAGCTGTGTACCGTTTTTTTCCTCCATCTTCTTCCTTCAACTTGTAAACCCATTTATTCTTCAATGCCCTTTTTCCTACAGGAAATTGAACCAAATCCCAATTCTGGTTATTCACCAAGAAATTCATTTCCTCTTTCACGCTTTGCTCCCACTTATTTTTAGTGTCTACCTGCATTGCCTCTTCATAACATTATGGTTCACCAAAATCAGTCAACAATAAATAATACAATGAAAGAGAGTATCGTTCAGGGGGTCTAATTAACATGGTAGATCTTATAACAACACTTGAAGGAGTTTGAGGTACTTGTTTCTCTTGTTGTTTTACATTTTTATTTTCTGGTGCCTTTGGAATTTCTTTTTCAGTGATCTCATCAAACACTATGTGTTCTGGTTTTCATTTTTATTGTATCTTCCCTGCACCTGATCTTTGTACATGACCTTCTCATTGAATATGAAATCTCTAATCCTAATGATTTTCTGATTTTCATAATCCCATAAGTGATAACCAAAATCATTAACATCGTATCCAATAAAGGTACAGTTCTTGGATTTTGCCTCAAGCTTTGTTATATTTTCTTTATCAATATGGAAAAATGCTTTACAACCGAAAGTTTTCAAAAATAATCGTTTACCTTTTTACGTGTCCATGCCTCCTCTGGAATTCCACCATACAAAAAGATTAAAGGTCCTTTGTTTATTAACTAAACAACAATATCTACAGCATCTTCCCATAACTGTAAGGGTAGACCAACATGCAATCTCATACTCCTTGCACGCTCCATGATTGTCCTGTTCATCCTTTCTGACACACCATTTTCTTATGGTGTTCCTAGAACTGTCTTCTCTCTATGAATCCCATGGTATGAACAGTAATCATCAAACTCCTTGCTGCAATATTCACCTTAATTGTCTGATCTGAGACACTTCGACCTTTTTCCTGTCTCATTCTCAACCAAAGCTTTCCATTTATTAAAAGTATCAAAAACATCATATTTTTGTCGAATGAAATAAACCCAAGTTTTTCTAGTTGCATCATCAATAAAAGTAACATAATAAAGAGAGACACCAAGAGATGATACCTGAGTTGGTCCCCATACATCTATATGCACAATATCTAACCTTTCACTCTTGTTTTCGTTTCCGACTCTAAGAAATTTGACTCTCTTATGTTTTCCATAAACACAATGCTCACAGAAATCCAAATCAATTTTTTTAAGATCTGGAAACAAATTTATTTTTTGAAGTATCTGCATCCCCTTCCTACTCATGTGTCCAAGCCTATGATTCCATGGTGTTGTATCCACTCCTATAGAAGCTAAAGAGATATAATAGTCAGTATTACTAGTACATAAATACAATGTACCTACCTTCTCTCCTTTTTCTATCACCAATGATCCTTTGGTGACCTTCCACACCTTATATGTAAATATGGATATACAAACTTCACTTGCCAACTGCCCTGTTGAAATTAGATTTTTCCTTAGATCTGGAATATGTCTTACCTCTTTCAAAACTCACTAGTTTCCATTCCTTTGCTTTATTTTTACCTTTCACATTCCAAAAATTTTGCATGGTGCATCATCACCCAATTGAACCTGTCCAAAATCACCTTGAACATAATCTAGAAAATGTTTCCTATGGGGTGTGACATGAAATGAATCCACTGAATATACTATCCAAGACTCAAAAATATTATCTACAAAAAGAATCAAAGCATCTTGTAACACATCACCTATTACATTTTCTTCTTGATTTTTCTCTTGATGTCCATCTCTTTGTTTCTTTGGAGATCTACAGTCTTTCTTCAGATGTCCTTTCTTACCACAATTCCAACACTCTATATTTCCTAGTATGGATTTGGATCTGACCTTCCTAGAATTCTCGTGGTTCCTTGTGCCCTTTCCTCTATCCTTTTGTATTCCATTTTTCTCCATGTTTAACACATTACCTGATGTCTCACCAGTGATTGTCCATCACATTTCCTCACTAAGGATAACACCAACAACATCATCAAATTTTAAAGTGTTTGAACTAGAGACATAGTTACTTAAATCCATGACCAAGCCGTTCCAACTTTCTGGCAATGAGCACAATATTAGAAGAGCCCTAACTTCATCATCGAAGTCCACTTTTACAGAACTTAGCTGATTAGTAACCATATTAAATTCACTTAAATGATTTTCAACAGACCCACTCTCTGACATCTTCATACTAAATAATCTCTTCATTAGAAATACCTTATTGGACACCGAAAGTTTTTCATACAGTTTAGCCAATGTGTCCATCAGCTCTTTCTTTGTCTTTTCTTTCGAAATATTGAAAGCCACCAATGTTGTCAGGATCAACTGTATCATTCCTAGTGCCTTTCTATCAAGAACATCCCATTCTTCATCCTTCATGGTTGTCGACTTCTTTGCTATTCCACCCAATGGTAGGAATAGATCCTTCTGATATAAATAATATTCCATCTGCAACCTCCATAACTCGTAGTTTTGGTTGTTAAATTTATCAACCCTAGAATTTCCATCTTCTTCCATTGCTCCCACTCAAACCAGGAACCCTCTTTTCATGTGAGTTACCTTTCGCTCTGATACCAGTTGTTAGAAAAATGGGATCGTAGAGAAATAAAATAAAATAAATTCATAAATAAAACACAGAAGATACACAATACAATAGAGACAGAGATATACGTGGTTCACCCAGTGTGGGCTACGTCCACCATAGAAATTTTCAGGTCTATATTTACTATGAAATTACAATATACATTTACAAGGAAATTTTCCTTCGCGGGCTTCGGCCCCGAACCCCTGTCGAGGCCCCGCTTGCCCCTGCTCTCCCCCACGTGGAGGGATGTACAATCTTCCAGTGTGTAGATTCTTCATGGGGTATAATCACGACTGAAAACAAATACCTTTGAATCAGTAAGATAATTAGGAACCACAACCAACAAGTTCATGGTGTAGGTGTCAAAATTATAGACATCTCAACAAAATGACCATCAAAGATAAGTTTCTTATCCCTGTCATTGATGAATTATTATATGAATTACATGGATCAAAATTCTTTACTAAGATGGATCTTCGTTCGAGATATCATCAAATCAGAATGAGGCAGGAAGACATTCCTGAAATATCTTTTAGAACACATGAAGGTCATTATGAGTTTTTGGTTATGACATTTGCATTGACTAATGCACCTTCCACATTTCAAAGCTTGATGAATTCTATTTTCAATCCCTTCCTAGGAAAATGTGTGTTAGTATTTTTTGATGACATACTAATATACATCAAATCTTGGGAAGAGAATGTACAACATGTTGACAGAGTATTACAACTATTGGAAGAGAAACAACTTTATGCAAAGCCTTTTGTTCAAAGATTGGTTGTCACTGATGTCAACCCTTGAAGAAGCCCCAACGGTGTGGTTATGGGACCGGAAGTTAGATGAGGAATATGGTCACAAAGGATGGTATAAATGGAGTTAACTCAATCATATATGGATATTCCTTTTCGTTTTGTTTCTGGTGAAAGGTGGTACGCCACATGGTTCCTCACAGTTGATGTAACACGCCTGAACCGTAACTAGCCTTTCTAGGGGTGGGGCATAAAAAAATTGCTTTTCTTAAACATCTTGATTCCTCCTTTTGAGGTCTCCATCCTCTTCTACTCAACCGTATATTTCTAACGACTGCTACCAAGCTGAAATCCGAGATCTGGATTGCAAGTTAAGACCTCTCAAAGCTCTTCGGGTGCTATTAGACAAGGACCATGTGACGCCCATGTGGGTCCATCTAATTCGTACCATCCCCAAGTTTTGAAGTATGAGATATTCCCCAACATTCTTACATCCATTGTGGAATTCCATCCACTGTCCAATCCAATAGTGGGTTTGGATCCTTGTTTAACACATAAGCTAAAGGGGGAATTCAACGTTCGACTCTTCGGCACTGAATGCCCCTTTTCCTTTTTGCACCCATGTCCTCCGGAGTCCCGAATTCTTGAACTCTCTAAGGAGTCTGAATTATCGCTACATGGCTCCGACCTTTGGTTATTCGGCTTATCTACGATGCTACACCCCAAACCTCTGGAGTCTCAAAGTCCCGGATACTCGAAGGGTCCACCCTTACATGTAGTGGCACATTAAACATAGAGGCAAGGATAGGTGGGTCTCGAGTACTCCACATGCCATTAGGACAAGTGAATATGTTCCAAGGGGGTGATATGAGGCAAGTCAGAGATGACACGTGGCCCCGTTAGTGGGTGACACATGTAACGTTCTAATGGGAACATATCGTATACGAAACGTGCAAATCAAGGTGACACGTTGCACATTAATCGTGGGTCCACATCACCCTGGGTGATGTCAGTGTGCCACATCACTCTAGGATGATAGCGTTCCAACACCCTTAGATCTCATGGTCAAGATGTGTCCACGTAGACCCATTGATCTATGACCTCTGTTACTTCGTAACTTCAGCGTTCAGGGGATCCGTTGTGTGAATTTCTCCTTGCTCCTGGAGTGGTCAGTGTCGAGAAGACCATGATCTAAATATAATAGTTGGGAATGACCCTGCAACGTCCTCAGATCTACAACTCACGTGACATCACAAGTTCGACGTTCAGAGGTTTATGCTCGCTTACCACCCCTTTTGCTTCTGGAGTGGTCAACTTCGGACTGATCGCAACATGGATCCAATGGCCAAGAAGGATCCTGAAGAATCCCTAGATCTACGATTTTCTTTAATTTGTAGCTCCAAATTTTGATGGTTTTGGCATTATGATAGTTTTCTTTTCCCGAAGTAGGACTTCGCAAAGTTTTGTACGCGAGCCCCTCTACTAGTCGATCGAACGGTTAAGATGGGGTCCTCAACGGACTCCCCAGATCCACAATTCACATCAATTCATATATCCTCCATTTGGGGAATTTGGTGCTATAACACCTCTATTCTCCTAAAGTAGTCAATGCCAGAATCTCCTCGGCGTATATCCAATGGCCAGGGGGACTCCCGAATACCCTTGGGTCTGCAACTCACGTTACTTCGCCCTTGGTAGATGGGTCAAGGTTTAACCAGGAGATAGGTCCATCTGTCATGGTTAGGGTCACCACCACATGTCGGTTGACCTCATGGGTAACCATAGCAAAAATTTTCCTTTGGTCAGTTTGAAAGTGGTAAGGCCATGACACCTCGGAGCTCCAAACTCCCAGAGTTCCAAAACTAGAAAATTTTATCTCTTGCCAGGCCTAGCATAGGGTTCCCAGACCTTGATCATATGGGTCCTTAGATAATTCTCGTGGGCCACACACTTAACTTTCAACCATGAATTGGTTAAGGCCATGGACATGAGCTCTCGGTCACATGAGTAAAGGGTATGAACTTAGTATTCCTGCGAAGGTAAATTCGACAGGTCGGTGGGACTTAAGTATTCCAGTTAACCCTACCTCGACTCTCTTGCAGACCCATGCCCCATAACTCTCTAGCTACTAAGATGAGGCACACAAAATACCATTCAAAATAATGGGTTCATAGAAAACAATGAGCATTTCTACCTTAATCATTTAATACAGATTTTAGTCTTATACATGAATATTCAATCATCATTTCCATTCCAGTACACAGAGTATGAAAATACTTATCAGAAAACATAATCATGGAGCGACTACTGAAAGGGGTGCATGTTTCCACCCAACCGTAGGCAAACCACTCCTGAACTTATTTACAGTTGACCACCCCCTAGCTAGACCACGATTCTCTGAGAGAGACTCTTTCTTATTTCTCAGCAACAGTCATGGACAAAGGTTACTCTCCTCCTCCCATAGGAACTTAGCAAATGTTTTTCCCTATACCAAGAAATGGGGTCTGCAACAAGTAATTCCATAGTCACTCATCAGCCTCGTTTATCATCTTGGACTTAAAATGCTACCATCAGCTTCTTATGCCTAGAACAAGTTTGTTTCTCAATTATCCTGTCGAACCAGAGAGTTGCAAGTGCTCTTTTATCTTTTGGAGATGGGTCTCTCCACTCTGCTTCCTCACATATCTTCCTCTTCCCATTAAATTACTTCCTTTCTTTCCTTCCTCAACATGATTGTGTGGGTCTGAATCCCCATCTTGTGGTTGGATCTGGAAGCCTTGTAGATGGGTACTTTGCCCCATCTCCTCATTAAATCTTGAGGAGAAATTTTTCAACTAGCAGCCTGACTGGTAATTCATTTATGGGTCAGAGGAACATTCTGGGTCTGAGAAATTAAATCCAGTAAGGTACTGGTTTGGTGGGGATCATCTCAACCATTTATGGTTCCCCTCTCCATATCTTTCATATCATCATGGTCTATCTTGGAAAACCCCCATTTCAACAGTTATGCAACACTATTAATTTTTATTTATAACATAAATACATACATTACCTTTTTATAACAAAAGGTTCATCAAATCCAACATTCACACACATTCAGTCTGCCCCAGTCTTTTGGCAAGTTATAGTTATATTTACAAGCTAGGGGAAATAGGGGTATTACAATCCCCTCCCCATTAAAGGAACATCGTCCTCGATGTTCTACATGACGATGTGATTTGTATGTACAGAAGCAAACAAAAATGGGTATTCTTATTTCATGGCATCCTCCATTTCCCATATAGCTTCATCTGGACCAAAATGTTTCCACTGCACCTTGACCTGTGTAATATTTTTTTTCCTGAGGGGGGTTTCCTTCATGTCTATTATGCATTGTGGTTATGGTGCGAATTATCCCTCTAGTTCCACCCGAATCACAGACCATTCAATTATATTATTAGAGTCATGTACATATTTCTTCAATAATGAAACATGGAAAACATTATGTGCCTTCACTATGGGAGGAAGTGCTAGTCTATATGCTATAGGTCCCACTCTATCCAAAATTTCAAAGGGTCCACAATACCGAGGTGTCAGTTGTTGAAATAATGTAATTGCAAAGTGTATTCTTATTATTATTTGATATATTATTCATTGGATCAATCCCCATTGTGGATTGATCATGTCGGCTATTGTAAAAGGACCAAATCCCCTTTTGTGGATTGGTCATGTATAAATAAAATATCAATAATAAAAGGACCAAATCCTTTTTAGTAGTTAGTCGCCAATGTAATTGTAATAGGCAAAGAAGAAGTTGACCAATATTTAGAGGCCCCAAAATATAATAAAGGTGGTTATAGCAACCCAGTTTTGAAGATGCGACCACAGGTGAAGAGACACTTCACAAGTGCAGATTGTATAAATAAGAGGTTAGCACCTCATAGACACACACCTCACTTGCTCATTAAGAAACAAGTTTCATAATTAGGTTGGAAGAGAGAGAGAGAGAGAGAGTGTACATATTTGGGAGAGGATCTTGTGTATTAGTTGGAGTTATCTCTTGGCATTGTATTGGTTATCTATAAAGGAAGTTTGTTGGGTTTCCTTCGGTAGGGGTTTTCCCAGGATAAAATGTTGTGTCTCTTGTGATTGTGTATTTAAGCCGATTGATCTTGTGTTTATTCTATTGTCTTATCTATTGAAATGAAAAGGAGTATAATAATGTCTTAAAACATTAACATGGTATCATAGCTAAGTTGAAGAGAGCATTTTCACAAGAGAGAAGTGAAAAATGTCACTATTGTCATACAAAAACAATTAGGGATTTTTACGTTGGAGAGGTATTTCATACCTAAAACCATTTAGAAAAGTGTGCCCTACCCTTGTGAATCTTTTGGCATCTTGAGAGCACCTTTTCAATGGCTAGATCTCACGGAAAGTGAAACCCTGGTTTCACAAAGAACCAGAAAAACAGAAAACGAGGAATTACCGGAAGTACCAAAGTACAAAAGAATTACCGAGGAAAACCGAGAGCACGAGTCCATAAAATCCGTGAATCGAAGTTTGAGGAGTAAATTTGGATTTTCAAAATGCGAATGCACTGACTTACTCACCTCCCATTCGGCATCTATCCCTGGATCAGAGTTTCAAATTTTGAAGTTTGAAAATTAGAGTTTCCTCTAAAACCCTAAGTTGTAGTTGTAGTCTTAGAACTAGTTTGATTCAAATTATCGGTTGATTTGCAACCATAACACCGGTTACCAAACACCCTTGAAGTTTTAAAGTTGGTAATGATTACCACTACTCCGGCGGATGGTGCCACTAGCTGCAAATGCCATCAGTGTATTGCTCACATATGTTTAAATGGTTAAACTTTAAAGATTATTTACACGAGGAGAAGTGATCTCTTGCCATAGATCGAGAAGGATCTCAAGATCCAACATTCCAGTGATGCAACCCAGGTGTGATTATTTTTGATATACATCCATTTGTTATATTGATCAATGTTGCATGTTGTAGCTATGACCATCATTCTAAACTTTGGTCAAAATCTGATTCAATGTAATAGATGGATTAAAATTTGAGATCATGGGAAACATCCTGCAACCAGCAGTGCAAGATAGCATTGTCTTAGTGTAGAAGACAGGTTGAAGAAATCATGCATCATCTTGAGTGAATGAGACCTGGAAGAAAATCAAGCGCTCATTCTTGAGGACAGGGCTCGAGGTTTGATTAATCAAGTTAGTAAGATTCAAAATTTTTATGACAAGTTGATGACTATAGTTGAGATGGCAGGTCTTTGTAAAGTATCATACTTAATATCATGTGAGCATATAGAGATAAATCCTTAACGTAATCATTTTTCCCGATACAACTAACACCTCATCTAGGAAGAATCTTGTGTCTTAGTTCTAGGTTGCCATGGAGATGTTTGATCACAACACTATGAGTGTTGACCTCATTTTGTATTGTATTCCTTACCTTTAATCTTTACTTGAAATAAATTATAAGTGATAGCTAAAGGAGCCCTACTGTTATTATTGTTCTTGCTGTTGCTTTATATTATCAAAGGGATAGTATTCTTGCTTGTTGCTTTGTTAACCTTGCTCGAGTCACAGGTAATACCCCTAGGGAAGCTATAGTAAAGGTTGCGAGGAAGGCAACGTGCTAAAGGACAAAAGAAGAAATCACATCATTGGAAGAAGAAGGTGGCTTGGCTAAAGAAGAGTTATAGAGGCTGCCATGAGCCACGCCATTGAAACTCATGTGAAATTTGTATAGAATATTAGCTCACATCAACTACAAGGAGCTACCATACATATGCAAAGTAGTTACAGGTTTACCATAATTAATTTTTGATCATGAAGGTGTATGCAACGGATGTGCACAAGGAAGAACATCAAGAACCCTTTCGATACAGCGGAAAGAGATCCTAGAACTCATTCATTCAGATATGTGGCCCAATGCCATCGTCCTCCATTAGTGGGTATGTATATTATGTATCATTTATTGATGATTTTTTTTTTTTTTTTTTTTTTTTTTTTTTTGAAATCTAAAGATGAAAGTGTTGGGGAAGTTTAGAATTCAAAAGCCTTGATAGAGAATATTTCTGAAAGAAATATTAAGATACTCGGGTTAGATAATGGAGGAGAATATACCTCAAAAGATTTTGTGAATATCTGCAAAGATTTTGGGATCAAGAGGGAACTCACTACTCTATAATCCCCAACAAAAGCGGTGTAGTTGAGCAGAAAAGAATGATAATGGAAGTTGTGAAGACTATGATCCATGATCCAAGATTTTCCTATGTGCTTATGGAGGCGAGAGAAGAAGCGATGGTAGTTGTTGTATATGTCGCGAGAACCCGATTGTCCCATCGTTACTTGTTCTCAATACCACAGGAAGAGATGTTCCTTAGAAAGAAGCCAAAAGGTAAGCCATCTCAAAATATTTGGCTACCTAGTATTTATTCATATCTTAGAAGAGAAACAGATGGAACCAGTGAAGAAGGGGAATATTTGTGGGATACTACAAGGTATCCAAGGCCTTGATCTATATACCAGGTCACCATCAATTTGATATCAGCGGGCATGTGACCTTTGATGAAGATGCAATGCTTTCGAGGAAATCAAGAAGATGCCAGCTTGAAGAAGTATATGAAGAGGAACCTGTAATCCACCAAAAGCTGTAGTAGAGGAGGTTCCTAGAGCCGCAGAACTGGTGAGGGAATTCATAACTTCCCCAGATGAGGAAGTTTTAGAAGACGGTGAGGGAATTCATAACTTCCCCTGATGAGGAAATTTTAGAAGACCATGATATATTAGAAGTTCAAGAACCTCCTCAGACGACGATCCTCCATAAAAGAAAGCTAGCTTGGGCTAGAGAGATTATTCAAGATGGAGAGAAGTATGGTGTTCCCGAAGGAACTACGAGACAGGTGAAAAGGCCAAAGCCATTCTCCAGTTATATGGCTTTGATGTGTGATCTTCTAGAGGAGGAGCCTACCTGCTTTGAAGAATCCATCTAGAGGAAAGAATGGGCATGTTCCATGACGGAGGAATACCAATCCATAATAAAGAACGAAGTATGGGAAATAGTTCCCAGACCGAAGAGTAAAGATGTGGTATCCTCCAAATGGCTCTTCAAAATAAAACATGCTGCTAATGGAAGTATTGACAAGTATAAAGCAAGATTTGTAGCTCGTGGATTTTCTCAAAAAGAAGGCATTGACTATGAAGAGACATTCTCTCCTGTAGCGAGATACACTTCAATCTGAACCATCATAGCCCTTGCAGCTAAGATGAAGTGGAAGTTTCACCAGATGGATGTAAAGACAGATTTCCTAAATGGTTTCATCGAAGAGGAATTGTATATAGAGAAACCTCAAGGATTTGAAGTTGAAGACATGAAGTCTCATGTCTGCAAATTGAAGAAATCCTTATACGGATTGAAGAAAGCTCCTAGAGCTTGGTATGGACGGATAGACAATTTCCTGATGATCTTGGGCTTTACCAAGAGTAAAGTAGATTCTAACCTCTACTTCAAGGTTATGAATGATGAGCCAGTAATATTACTGCTATATGTGGATGAATTATTCTTAACCAGAGATTAAAAGCTCATCATTGAATGTAAGAAGAGACTTGCCTCAGAATTTGAAATGAAAGACCCTGGCCTAATGCATTATTTCTTAGGTCTTGAGGTATGGCAAAGTCCAGAGAGGATATTTCTTAACCAAGGTAAGTATGCAATCGAAGTCCTAAAGAGATTCGACATGTTGGAATGCAAATCCATGAATACACCCATGGAAGTGAAGCTAAAGTTGTTGGTCGACACTTCGTCAGAATTGATTGATGCCACACTATACAGACAGATTATTGGATCATTGATGTACCTGATGAACACTAGACCAGAAATTTGTTTTTCCATGAACACCTTGAGTCAATTTCCGGTAGAATCTAGACATGTTCACCTAGTGGTTGCAAAACATGTGATGAGGTACCTTAAGGGTACAATAGATTGTGGTCTTAGCTATGATGGAGATCATTATTTCACGTTGAGTGGATATACTAATGTAGATTGGGCAGGAAGTGTTTCTGACAAAAAAAGAACTTCAGGATGTTGTTTCAGTTTGGGATCAGCCATGATCTTGTGGCAGAGTAGGAAGAAATCCAACATTTCTCTCAGCACAGCGGAAGCAGAATACATTGTTGCATTTTCTGCTAGTTGCAAAGATATATGGCTTCAAAAGTTGTTGACCGACCTATTTGACCTAGATATGGAAGCAACCATGATCCTATGTGACAACCAGAGCTGCATAAAGATGACAGAGAATCATGTATTCCATGACAGGTCGAAGCACATAGACATTCGTTATCGTTACATCCTTGACATGGTGCAGAGAGGAGCCTTAAACCTCCAGTACGTTAGCACAGATGAACATGTTTTTGATGTGTTGACCAAGCCCCTATTTCGTGTAAAGTTTGATCACTTTCGAGATAAGCTTGGTATAGTCCGAAAGGAACTTCCTTGAAAGGGGGTGTAGTTGTTATGATGAGACATCTCTTTCTTCTAGCCTCATTGCTGCGACATAAATCAAGATGATGTGATGAGACTAGAATTGTGCTTCTGGCTTGACAACTATGACGTAAATCCAGTCTAATATCCTTCTTCCAGCTTGATTGTTGTGATGTAAAGCAGGAGGAGTATATTGCTTCCAGCTTTATTGCTGTGATGTAAAGCAAGAAGATGTGATGTGACTAGTACTGAGCTTCCATCTTGAGAAGTTGTGACGTAAAGCTAGTCTAGTATCTTTCTTCCAACCTGATGGTTGTGACATAAAGCAAGACGATGAGATGAGACTAGCACTATGCTTCTAGCTTGAGAAGATGTGACATAAAGCTAGTCTAGTATATTGCTTCCAGCTTGAGTGATGTGACGTAAAGCAAGACGAGGAGATGAGACTAGCACTTCTCTTCCAGCTTGATAGCTATGACGTAAATCCAATCTAGTATCTTGCTTCCAACCTGATGGTTGTGACGTAAAGCAAGACGATGAGGTGAGACTAGAATTATGCTTCCATCTTGATAGTTGTGATGTAAAGCCAGTCTAGTATCTTGCTTCCAACCTGATGGTTGTGACGTAAAGAAAGACATTGAGATGAGACTAGTAGTGTGCTTCCAGCTTGAGAAGCCGTGACATAAAGCCAGTCTAGTATCTTGCTTCCAACTTGATTGTTGTGATGTAAAGAAAGATGAGTATTGAGCTTCCAACTTAACAGTTGTGACATAAAGCCAGTCATGTGTTATGATGAGCCAAACTCATGTTGTGATGATGATGATGATGTATTAATTTTATACTAATACATATTGATGCAGATGATGATTTCATTCCTTTGAGAATGATGATGCTGCCGATGAAGAAAACTTCCGATGATTTATAGATGCACTAGTCAATGTTCCAAGATGATACTGATGATGCTGTCCTCTCACCCACTTGATGTTGTTGATGATGTTGTCCTCTCTCTCTCACCTGATGTTGTTGAAGAATACCCTTCTTGTTAAGGGGGAGTGTTGAAATAATGTAATTGCAAAGTGTATTCTTATTATT
>SNQJ01S0012291.1:46333-75032 GCA_010110895.2 Picea sitchensis
GATGTTGTTGAAGAATACCCTTCTTGTTAAGGGGGAGTGTTGAAATAATGTAATTGCAAAGTGTATTCTTATTATTATTTGATATATTATTCATTGGATCAATCCCCATTGTGGATTGATCATGTGGACTATTGTAAAAGGACCAAATCCCCTTTTGTGGATTGGTCATAATGTAATTGTAATAGGAAAAAGAAGAAGTCAGCCCCAGAATATAATAAAGGTGGTTATAACCACCCAGTTTGAGAAGTCGGCCCTGCCAGCGAAGAGACACTTCACACGTGCCAGATTTGTATAAATAAGTAGGTTAGCACCTCACTTAGACACACACCTCACTTGCTCATTAAGAGACAAGTTTTAGAATTGCAGTTGGAGAAGAGAGAGAGAGAGAGAGGGGCATATTTGGGAGAGGATCTTCTATATTAACTTGAGTTATCTCTTGGCATTGTATTGGCTATCTATAATAAGGACGTTTTGTTGGGTTTTCTTCTCCTAGAGGGTTTCCTAGGATAAATTTTGTGTCTCTTGTGATTGTGTATTTATCAGCGATCTTGTGTTATGCTATTGTTATCTATTGAAATGAAAAGAACTATAATAATGGCTTAAAACATTAACACCAGCTTGGCACAAGCTCCCATTCTCAAGTGGATTTTCCTGGGTCTAACTCGGAGATACACATGATCCCTTGCTTTTAACTCTCTAGGATTTATTTTTTTGTCTGCATAGATTTTATGTCTATCCTGGGCAATTTTCAGATTCTGTTTTATCTGAACTACTTGTTTTTCCATTTATTTCATCATATATGGCCCGATTGTAATTTTTTCTACTGGTTTATCCCATTTGATTGGAATCTCACATTGTCTACCATAAAGGGCCTCAAAAGGGCTCATATTCAATTACTCTTGATAGTCATTGTTGTAGGCAAATTCTACCAGTGGTGGGTAGTCTTTTGACTTCTTAGTCTAATGCATTACATGAATCCTTAACATGTCCTCTAACACTTGGTTTACTCTCTATGTGTGCCCATCATTTTGAGGGTGATAAGTTGTACTAAATAGAAATTTAGTTTAAAAATTAGCAAATAGGGATTTACAAAAGTTTGAAGTAAATTTTGTATCTCAGTCAGTTATGATTTCCTTAGGCATGCCATGCAGTCTAAATATTTATTTCATGAAAATACTGGCAATATCTATTTCCTTGCAAGCTGACTTGACAGTAATGAAGTGAGCAACCTTGCTCAATTTGTCCACAACTACAATGATGGAATCATTTTGTTTGGCTGATTTTGGTAACCCTGTGATGAAATCCATGGAGATGGTTTCCCATTTCCATTATGGTATTGGTAGTGGCTGCAATAGCCCTACTGGATGTCAGTGTTTTTCCTTAACCTGGTGACATTCTAGACATTTGGCTAAGTAATCAGCCATGTCCTTTTTCAGTCTGGGCCAATAAAATAATCTCCTAGAGGTTGTGATCATCTTTTGATAACCAAGATCACTAGTATATGGTATTTTTTGTAGTTCTTCCATTATGAACCTCTTCAAGTCCTCACAATTTGGAATATACAACCTACCTTTGTAATTTTTCAACCATCATTCAATAGTTGATAATCCTCATACTTCATCCCGATGGGATATTTTTCTAAGTATGATTTTACATTCTTGAAAAATGCATATGTTTCTTGTGCGCTTTTGACTATCTCCTTCACGTTCGTTTCACGGGTGCTTACAACTTCCAAATGAATCACTTTCATACTTTTGCTAAGGGCATCAACCACCCTATTTTCTTTTCCTTTGATATGTTTGATTTCAAAATCAAACTCACTAAGGAGAGCCATCCATATAGCTTGTATAGCATCGAGTTTTGGTTGATCAAACAAATATCTCAACCCACTATGGTTTGTCATAAGCACAAATCTCCTACCTAGGAGGTAATGCCTCCACATTTTTAAATCACGTACTATGGTATCCAATTCTAGATCATGGGTCACATAATTGATTTCATGCTCATTCCATTTTCTGGATCCATAGAAAATTACATGTCCTTCTTGCATAAGGACTCCTCCGTGCCCTTCCTTGCAGACATATGTACAGACAAGGAATTCCTTGTTTGGGTTTGCAATCTTCATCATAGGTGCATTGGTTAGAAGGCATTTCATCTCTTGGAATCTCTCTTCACATTCTAATGTCCAAATGAATTTAACTCCCTTTTTCTGAAGGGAGGTGATTGGACAACCACTTGGAAAATCCCTTTATGAACCTCATATAGTATCATGCTAGGCCCATAAAGGATATTATATTAGATACATCCTTTGGGGTAGACCAATCCATAATGGATTTGATATTGTTATGATCAACTACCACTTCTTCTTCAGAAATAACATGGCCTAAGTAATCGACTTGTTTATGGAAATGGTCACACTTACTAAACTTCGCATAGAGTTGATGTTCTCTTAGCACTTGGAGCACTAGCTTGAGATGTTCTTGATGATCTTCCCTATTCTTGGAATAGATTAGGATATCATCAATGAAAACCAATACAAATATGTCCAAGAAATTATTGAGTACGTTATTCATTAAAAAAATAAAAGTGGTTGGTGCATTGGTAAGCCCAAATGGCACCGCCACAAATTCATAGTGACCATATCTTGTCCTAAAGGCTATTTTTTGGATGTATTCATCCTTAATTCAAACCTGATGGTATCCAGAACTCAAGTCAATCTTGGAGAAAATTGTATCACCCATTAATTGGTCAAACAAGTCATCAATCCTTGGCAAGGGATACTTATTCTTAATGGTCATCTTATTGGGTTTCCTATAGTCTATACACAACCTAAGTGTGTCATCCTTCTTTTTCACAAATAAGGCAGGTTCTCCCCATGGAGACACACTAGGCCGAATGTATCATTTTTCCATCATCTCCTTTAGCTGTAGTTTGAGATCAACTAGCTCCGGTGTACTCATTCTATAGGATGTTCTGGGCACTGACACCGATACTGGTGCAAGTTCTATTGAAAAGTCAATATCTCTTCTTGGAGATAGACCTGGTACCTCTTCTGAAAACACATCTCTATACTCTCTTAATATTGGATGGCTCTCTAGGATTGGTTTATTGTTCTCAACAGATTCCAATACTTGTATTGAATATAAAGGACATCCTTTTCTACAATACTTCTTCACTTGAAGGGATGTTATTTGTCTCACTAAGACAGGATTTTGAACCCCTTGTAGGGTTATTTTTCTCCCTTCTTCATCTTCACACTCTAAAGTTTTATTGTAATAGTCCAACTTGGTTTTATGTGTATCCAACTAGTCCATGTCAATCAGCAGGTCATAAGATCCTAAAGGGAGCATGTTTAGGGTTTCTTGGGTGGGTAATCCATTCATAATAAATTGGCATGTTGGTATGACCTTTGTTACTTTTCTTTTGGTTCCAGTGGCTAGTTGTACTAGCCATGATTTAACATGTTTAACTTGATGCAATTCACATTTATAAATAGTTTGAGGGGTAACATAACTCAAATTAGAACCGAGGTCAATTAAAATGGAAACTAGATGGTTGGAAATCATACCTTCCATCTCCACCACTGAAGCTTGGTGGTCAGCTTGTCTATTATCCAAGGCTGCATAAATTTGTACCATGCTCCTAGCCAATTCATTGACTGTGGTATCCTCTTGGACGTTATATACCCTCCTATTGTTTTGTTTCCTATGTGGGTAGTCCCTCAATAGATGTTATTCTCCACAAACCCAACATTTCAAGGGTTCCCTTTTTGTGTTATCAGTCTTACCTAAGGCTACTCCAAAGGGTTTATTTCCACTTTGAGATGGGAAATTTTGTTGATATACACTTTTAGTAGGAAGGCTCATCTTAGAACCTTTCCCATGGTTCTTGAATCTTAAGGGTTTAAACCCATTCCTCTTGAATACCGAATTACTTTTGTTCTTCCAGTCCTCATGAGGTTATGTCTTATTCTTGAATTTCTCATAGCAATACCTTGCCTTCTAGATAGTGTCTTCTAAAGTATTTGGCTCATAAAACTCAATTATGTCCCGAAAGGACTGAGGAAATCAACTAATAAATCATTGCATATTTACCTTTTCATCCTTTATGTAGGGCACATACCATATCTAATCAAAACAAATGTTGATATATTCATCTATTGTGAGTTTTCCTAACTTGAATTCATAGAACTCATTGGTCTTCCCATCAAAGTATTTCTCTGACAGATACTTCTTCTTGAAGTATTTCTCAAATTGTTTCCATGACAAGTCCTTCTCATGGATTCCTTTCACATTCCTAAGGTCCTCCCACCAAATGGAGGCCTTTCCATTCAGGTTGAAAATGGCTATTAGAGCCTTTAATTTTTTAGAGTAGTCATGGACTCTAAAGTACTTCTTCAAGACAAGCAACCAAACTTATGCTTCTTCCCCCTTCTTAATCTCTCCATTGAATATGGGTGGTTTAGATATGATGCATGCTTGAGGTACATTGTGGTACATGGTTGGATAGTTGATGGATGATATGGTATAGGTTTTGGTATATAACAAGTGGATGGTACATGTTACAGGTTGATGGTACAGTGACAAGTTGCAGGTTGATGTGACAGTGAAAGTTTGGATGACAGGTTGTAGGTTGATGTGATAGTGAAAGGTTAGATGACAGGTTGATTATCAGAGGTAGTGACAGTATCAGTGGTAGTGATAGTTTGGTCTACATTTATATTTCAAGGTGGCAGTATGGGGCAAGGAAAGGGGGTCGTAGCCTCCTTTTGGTTGGTGTTGGTGAACTCAGGAATTTGGATCTTCCTTCAAGGTGGAGCCTCAGAATTAGGGGGTTGTAGCCTCCTTCTAGTTGGATCTAGAGAATTCAAGGAGTTGTAGCTTCTTTCAGGTTGGACCCTATAAATAGGGGTTCATATCCTCTTTCCATTTGTAGCTTGAGAATTGCGAAGTTGGTGATTCCAATTAATGTAATCTTTGATATATAAGAAAACATTCCATGGTTTTCTACCATTTGGGTTTCCACGTAAATTCTGGTGTACTGTGTACTTGATGTGATGCTCATGTTTATGTATGATATATTGATAATTGACACATTGATGATATACTACAGATTAAGTTAAATTTTATATATTGTGGTTAAAAGTGATAAAAGTACTAATACTGATTCACCACCCCCCCTCTCAGTATTCCAACACCTTCCAAGTGTGCCTTTGGGTTCAAGAAGTGGAATATTTGGGTCATATTGTATCTCATGAAGGTGTAAAAGTGAACCCTATAAAAATTAAAGCTATGAGGGAATGGCCAATTCCCAAAACCTTGAAGAAACTTAGAGGATTCTTAGGATTGACATGTTATTACCACAATTTTGTCAAGAACTATGGTCAAATAGCAACACCTCTAACAAAATTATTAAAGAAGGAAGCATTTTATTGGACTAAAGAAGAAACCAAATATTTTGAAAAACCTAAGGAGGCTATGTGTACAATTCCTATCTTGGCCACACCCTAATTTAAAAAAACATTTATTGTGGAGTGTGATGCCTCAGGCCATGGAATTGGTGCATTTTTAATGCAAGAAGGAAGGCCCCTTGCCTTTGAAAGAAACCAACTTAAAGGAAAAAACTTAGTCCAACCCATTTATGAAAATGAAATGTTGGCCATACTACATGTAGTTCATAAATGGCACCCCTACCTAATAGGAAGACTCTTCAAGGTAAAAACATATCATGAAAGTTTGAAGTACTTCTTGGAGCAATGATTATCTTCATAAGAGAAAAAAAAATGGGTTACACATATGTTGGGTTATGTCTTTGAAATTATTTAAAAACAAGGAAAACATAATGTTGTGGCAGATGCCCTTTCCAGGAAACAAGAAGAAACAGAAGGTTCACTATGTGTTATTTCTATCTCGCAATATAATTGGGTGGAATAAGCAAGGATAGAATGGAATCAAGATCAAGAGGTATGCAAGATCATTCAACAACTACATGAAGACCCTAGTTCAATAGATAATTTTGTATGGAAGAATGATTTTCTATGGTATCATGATCACCTATAATTATGTAAGAATTCTCAACTCAAATAGAATATCCTTTTGGAATTGCACACTTCTCCTATAGGGGGACATTTAGGATTCTTGAAAACATACCATAGGATCAAGAAGGATTTTTTTCTAGGAAGGTCTTCAAAATTATCTTCAATTTTTTTTGTCTAAATGTTTGGTCTTCCAACAGAATAAGGGAGAGACAATCAAGACTTTGGGTCTCCTACAACCATTAGCTATACCAATCCAATGTTGGGAAGAAGTTTCCATGGATTTTATTACAGGTTTACCCAAATCCAAAGGAAATATTTTCACCATGGTAGAAGTGGATCGACTAACAAAGTATGCCCATTTTTTCTCTCTTTCTCATCCTTTTAAAGCAATTACAGTAGCAGCAACATTCATGTAAATAGTTCAAAACTACATGGAGTCCCCAAGATTATTGTAAGTGACAAAGACCCAATTTTCATGGGAAATTTTGGACTGAATTATTTTCTTGTTTGGGTACTCAATTAGCTCATAGTTCATATTACCACCCTCAATCAGAATGAAAAACTGATATTGTGAATAAATGCCTAGAAGGATATCTTCTTTTCTTTGCAGTTGATAAATAGATACAATGGGTCAAGTGGTTTCCCTTGGTGGAAAGGTGGTACAAAACATCCTTCCATACTTCATAAAAAATGTCCCCATTTCTGGAAATTTATGGATATCATCCTCCATCCATCACATCACCCTTGAAAGGGAATACAAAGGTTCAAGCAGTGGAGGACCACATAGGGAAACAACAATAAGTCCTCAAACTATTGAAGGACAAGTTGGTTATGGAACAAACTAGTATGAAACAACATAGTAGTGAAAGGGAATTTGAAGTGGGGGATTGGGTATTTCTAAGACTACAACCATACAAACAAATGTCCATTAAGAAAAAAAAGAAGGACAATAAATTAGCACCCAAATATTATGGACCCTATAAGGTTTTGCAAAGGATTGGAAGTATGACTTACAAATTGGAGTTGCCTCCATCTTCACGTGTACATCCAGTCTTCCATGTTTCTTGCGTAAAGAAGGTCATCTGAAACAAGATCCCAGTTCAAATTGTTTTACCATAGATCAATGAAAAAGGGAAAAACATACTATATCCAGAAACAATCCTTGAAACAAGAATTTAGTAGATGAGAAATCAAGCAATTACAAAGTACCTTGTCAAATGGAAGAACCTACTAGTGGAAGAGGCGACATGGGAAGATGTGTTCTTCATGCAAAAGCATTTGTGGTTAGTCAAGTGTTGAGGACAACACTTGTTTGAAAGGGAGGGGCATGCCAAGCCCTGGAGAAAGCCCCATGTTATGTATAAAACCACTTATTAAGCCCTATATATTGAATTATTACATTTATGGTACGTCGGATAGAACCCTTCATTGCACCCTTTCATCATAATTATAACCCTTTCTCTCCTATATATATATATATATATATCAAGGAGATATAGTATTAGGATCATCTTATCTCAACTCATATTGTGTTATGAAGTGGATATATTGTAAAGGAGGTTTCCCCCTCAAAGTGGAATGTAATTTATTGATTTATTATCATTTTTAAGGCATTGGATCATAACACAAAGTGTCCTACTTGTCCACAATTAAAGAATTTGAAGGGAAGATTACCTTTTTATTTGCCTCTCCCCCTCTTGAGCTTTGTGACAAAATTAGCTTCTCTTGCATCCGATTCACTATCTAAGTTGTCACTCATCTTGTATTATTCTATATTTATCTTCTTTGATGCCTTGAAGGATGCTTCCTTCCTTCATAGATTTGTTGGATTATCATGTTCTATCCTCATTTCATATGCAATGAGTGTTGGTGTTGTGCACGGGTTGTAAGACCCTAGGTTCGATTTATATTTCACCAAAAAAAACCACCAAACACCGGCCCTTTCGGCATCACCTGCTTGCGCAGATGAAGTCTCAGCTGAAGTATCTATTGATACTATGAGAACTAGGCTTATGTAGTATTGAGGGAATGAGATTAGGCTATCCTATTCATTCTTCTTTGTAGTTTGTGTGCACAATATTTTGTCCTTGTTCCTTAATTACTACTTAGTGATTTAGATTCATACTATAATTATATTCCAAATTCATATGCAAATCATTACAATAACAGTTAGTATCATTGCATAAATATTCAACATGAGATAAAACTAATCTACTATGAAACCATCCATATGTTGGACAGACTGGTACGATATTTCCATTGATTTCAATAGGGTGCAGAAGAATCCAGTACAAACCCAAATCTCATAAGGAAGAACAATAATCAAATCTCAGAAGAGATGAGGCACATGAGCCATTCATTCTTATTTCAGGACAATCTGAGATCGTTATATTGAGGCGAATTCATAGGTTGGGAAGGATTAAATCTCAACTGTCATATATGAAGCAAGATCTTCGTATGATTTGGCCAGCCGTTAGATCAAGGAGGGACTTCGGATGAATTATTGACCATGCGATCGTGTTTAGTGGAAGGACAATGTAAGACAAAATATCTTGGAGTCTCGGATTAAAAGAACTCATGCATACCATTGATCTAAGATCTCCTTGGGAGAAACACAAGCCATTGGATCAAGTGGTCAACTTAGATGTTGACCACTCCGACGAAAAGGAGTCTAGAACAGGTGAATTTACCCAAAGGTTGAAGCCCCAAAGTCATAAACTCTAATCAACTCTGGCGTTGACCACTCTGGTGAAAAGGAGTCTAGAACAGGTGAATTTATCCAAAGGTCGAAGCCCCAAATTCATGAACTCTGGTCAACTCCGACGCTGACCACTCCGATGAAAGGATTCTAAATCAGGAAAGTTTACTCGAAGTTCTAAGACCAGAAGTCATGAACCCTCGTCAACCATCGGATCAGAGGAAGAATAAGAAATATCATCAACCATTGATCTATTCAAAGCGCACCAAGGAAGAAGGTGGTCAAATCCGCCCTTGACCTACTCTAGAGATAAGCAACTCAGAGAAACCAAGAACTCTCGAACCCCAAAGTTCCAGAATAAATGAAGGCCATAGGTTCAAGACAAGTTTAAAATCTATGGTGGTAGATCTATTCAGCACTTCGTAAATAATCGAAGCATAATACAAAAGTTCCAAAACTCCCTAAGTCACAAAGTATGACACATGGCCCAATCAAATGGTGACAAGTTTCAAGTTCGATGTGGCACATAAGGACTGTAAAGTCACAAATCAGGGTGACACGTGGTAGCCACTCAGCTAGTTCCACATCAATAGTGTCGTCAGCAAGAAACGTCGCTCTGGGAGTACATCCTTCGGGGGTATCCAGCTTCTCCTACCAGCAAAACTACTCGAAGAGCTAAAGGTCAAAGTCATGAATAGCCTAATACCGAGAGAGAGGGAGGTCACTTGTGCCTAAGTCTACGGTTTCAGATCCTAGACATATAAAGGTTATCAGAGAAGGGAGTGTCGATACACCCTTTGACATAATTTTCTCTGGAAGAGTTGGAATATTTCAATGGCCTGAGTCCCGAAACGTCGAAGTCCTTAAATGAACGAGAATCGTTCATCTCAAACATGCAAATAAAACGTGATTGTCAATCTTGATAAGTGATTAAGCACTTGTTTGGCTTAATGCTTAGACAATGCCTATGGTTGTATGGAATAGAGGTCCTGAAAGTGCGTTTGTGCGAATTTAACATTTAGAGGAAGAATTTTTCCTCTGTCATGAAGAAACTTTGAACCAGACAGGATCTGGATTCTTTCCTGATTGATATTAAGTGATCAAATACATCCAATGCATTGGAAAGCTAATTGAAAATCTTAAATATGATATGTTGGAGAACTGGGGACGCAACAAAACCTTAAGAATGAAATAAAAAGGCATGGGATAGAATTAAAATAAATCGATCTGTACTTGTGATTGATTTATAAAAAATCCCTCTTACTAAATTAAAAATATTTCACTTTAATGCATGAATAAAAATAGAGGGAGATATTAATTCTAAATTAAAATACAAATGTTATTATTGTTAATTTAAATGAAGAGGTTCATTGGTCCAAACAAAGGGACACAATTCTTCTACACTCACACTAGTAGGAAGACTATATAAGCAAGAAAGAACGGTGAAGAAGAAGGGTCTTTGCAGTCCAAATAAGAAGACTGAAAGCAGAAGCAGAGTCCAAAGAAGAAGAACTGATGCTACTTATGCAGTGAGAGTGGAAGGGAGGATCAAGGATGGATTCACATCCTTTAATAAGTAAAGTGTGTATAAAAGGGAGTTGGTTCTTCCTAGGGTCGGTGCCCTAAATACAAGGGAGTTGGTGCTTTCTAGGGTCGGTGCCCTAAAGACAAGGGAGTTGGTGCTTCAAATCTAAGACAAATTGGAGGTTGTATATGAAGGTAATAGAAAATTCAAGGAAGCCAAATTACAAACCTATAGAGCTCAGTTTGAAAATTTTAAAATGAAAGAAGAAGAGAACATTGTTGAATACTTTCATAGGGTATATGAGGTAGTTAATTTAATCAGAGTAGCAGGAGAAGAACTTACTGATAAACCTATTGTACAAAATATCTTAAGGTCATTACCTATGAGATATTATGCCAAGATATCCACAATTGAAGATAGTCCACAACTTGACAAAATCATAGTAGATCAGCTTCATGGAATTTTTACAGCATATGAGATGAGAACAGGGAGAGAAAAACCATCAAAAGGAAAAATAACCTTTAAAGCATATAAAACAAATATGAGGCATGAAAAAAAGGCCAATGATGAGTTATCATATGTATCTGACGAAGAAATTGCCAACTTCATGAAAAAAAGCAAGAAAGGGATTGGGAAATACAAAGGAAAGATTCCTCTAATATGTTTCAACTATGGAAAAAATAGACACTTTGCCAATAAATGTCCCTATCCTAAGAAGGAGGAAAGTGATGATGAAAGAACCTTCAAAAATTAGAAGAAAAGAAAAACCAAAGATAAAAATAAGTTCTACAAGAAGAAGAAAACGATATTTACCCAAGAAGACAGTAGCTCATCTGAAGAAAGTGAAGAAGAGGATACGGAGCTTCTATTTATGGGAATAAAAAATCAAGATTATAATCATTCGGAAGATGAAGAAGAAGTAAACCTCGAGGAAGAATTCATTTGTGCAATTGAAGAACTAAGAAAATCTAAAAAGAAAAACAAGTTACTATGGGAGCAACTTCTAGAGATTGAAGAAGCTACTAAATCAAGAGAAAATGAAGTTTCCAAAACAATTAGTGAGTTAGAACAATTGATTATTAATTTAAAAACTCAACTCCAAGAAACCAAAAGAAAAGAAGAAATATTAAATAAAGAACTCAATGAAAAACAACAAATATGTAAGATGTTGGAGGATGAAATAGTTCAACTAAAAGAGAAACTAGAAAAAGAAGATATTCAGTCTAGAGTTAAAAAAAGCTCAAAATTTCCGAGTAACATTCTTATCAGTCAGATATCATCAAATGATAAGACACGACTAGGATATGATCCCTCTACAGAACAAGAAAATGGCAAAATCAGCTATGCAGATGTTCTTAAGAACCCCATAAGAAGAATAGAAAACAAGACAAGAACAAAACCATTGAAACCTATCCCAAATAAACAGAAATCTGCACTTCCTACTAAATAAAAAGGTGACGAGAAGAATAAAATCATCAAAAGTAATCCCTCTAAAAAAATCAATATATCTTCCTTGGTTATTGTTATTCCTATAAAAAATTTGGACATAAAGTGATACAATGTAAAGCTTATAGAAAGTACAATCCAAGAAATTTCCAAAGATATGAATATAATAAGGATAATGCAGAAAGAATAAATTATAAGTCCTCCTCTCCCTTACAAGACTACAATGTTGAATGTTACAAATGCAACAACTATGGTCATAAATCTAGTGAATGTAGATTGTCAAAATATGACAAAAAGATAAATATTCTCAATAATAAAAAAGTATGGAAGAAAAAGAAAAAAGAATGCAATGTAGACCTATATGTGAGAAACCAAGGATGTCAGTGGTATATATATAGTGGATCTTCCAAACATATGACTGGATATCAAAGAAAATTTCTCAACCTAAACAAGAAAGGAAAAGGAAAAGTAACCTTTGGAGGTAACATGTCAACCAAAATACTGGGAAAAGGCATTGTCAGTCTAGGAAATAACAAAACCAAAGAAGAATATGTACTTCTGGTAGAAAATCTCAAACCTAATCTCCTAAGTGTGAGTCAGACATGTGATCAAGGCCACATACTCACCTTTGATTCTTAGAAATGCGAGATTAGAAAAAAGGACACTCGAAAGCTAGTAGCGGTTGCACCAAGAACATATAGCAATGTGTATATCCTTAATATAGATGAAGAAGAAAATGTTGTTTAAGCCAAGTAGATGAAATTTGGCTATGGAATAGAAGGTTGGGACATTCAAGCTTTGAAAGTTTTATCAAAGCCAACGAGAAGGAAGCAGTAAGAGATCTACCAAAAGTTATTAAGCCTTCAAATTCTACTTGTAAACATTGTCAAATAGGGAGGAAAACAAGAGTTAGGTTCAAAACAAAAGAGTAATCCACAAAAAAACCTTTAGAACTTATTCACACAGATCTATGTGGGCCTACCAGAACTAAAATTACATATGGTGAACATTATTTTATGTTGATTGTTGATGATTACACTAGATTGACCTGGGTATACTATCTAAAAGAAAAATCAAAATCCTTTGAGAAGTTTAAAACATACAAATCCCTCGTAGAGAATGAAACAGATCTAAAAATTAAATGTCTAAGATCATACAATGGAGGAGAATTCACCTCTAAAGAGTTCACACAATTTTGTGAAAAACATGGTATCAAAAGACAGTTTTCATCTCCTAGGACTCCTCAACAGAATGGAGTAGTAGAAAGGAAAAACAAAACAATTCAAGAAGCTGCAAGAACCATGATAAATGAAGCCAAGCTTCTAGAAAAATTCTAGAGAGATGAAATATACACAATAGTTCACATACTTAATCGATCTCAGTTGAGACCCAAGCATGAAAAAAATCCTTATGAACTATGGTTCGGCATGCCAGTATCCATAAAACACTTCAAAAATTTTGGAAGTAAATGTTACATTAAGAATGATGAAGATAATTTAGGAAAGTTTGATCCAAGATCTGATGAAGGGATATTTTTAGGGTATTCACCTAATAAGAAAGAATACATATGTTATAATCTTAGACTACTAAAGATAGTGGAAAGTGCCAATTTAAAGCTAGATTATCTAAAACTAAAGAAAATCATATCCCAAGACATATCAAAAATTGATAATAAAAAAATCTCAGCAAGATGATGATGACGTAGAATATCAGCAAGAAGATGATGATAATGAAACATATGAAAATTAACCATATACAGATGAAGAAGACAATGAACAAATTATGTTTCCTAAAGCTCCATCAAAAAGAGTTCAAAAGAATCATCCTGAAAGCCAGATTATTGGCGATAAAAATGTAGGAGTGGAAACAAGAAGGAGGCTCACATTTGACTCAAAACAAGCAATGATATCCCTTATAGAACCTAAGTCATTTAAAGAATCCAACAAAAGTAAAGTTTGGATAAAAGAAATGAATGAAGAATTAGACCAAATAGAGAAGAACTAGACTTGGGAACTAGTTCCAAGACCCAAGCACAAGAATGTGGTGGGAAACAAGTGGATCTTCTAGAACAAAATAAATGAAAATGGGGAGATTATAAATAACAAAGAAAGATTAGTTTTCAAAGGATATTCCCAAGTGGAAGGTATTTATTTTGAAGAGAACTTTTCTCTAGTAGCAAGACTTGAGGCCATCAGAATGTTCCTAGAATTTGCATTCTTCAGAAATTTCAAAATCTATCAAATGGATGTCAAGTCAGCATTCCTTAATGTAACACTAGAAGAAGAATTCTATGTTGAGAAACGAGAAGGATTTATGTTAACATAAAATCAGGACTATGTGCACAAACTAAAACATGCCCTATATGGTCTTAAGCAATCCCCTAGAGCATGGTTCTCAAGGATTGATCAGTACGAGCAAAAAACATTATATAAGAGAGGGAATACTAACAACAACTTATACATCAAAATTAAGTATCAAAACATGATTGTTGTGGTGGTATATGTAGATGACATCATATTTGGAAGTCATGTTACTATACTAAGAAAAAAGTTTGCAGCTGGAATGCAAGAAGAATTTGAAATGTCTATGCTAGGAGAATTGTCCTTGTTCTTAGGTTTACAAGTAACTCAAACAAAAAAGGGAATATTTGTTTCCCAAGATAAATATATCAAGGAAATGCTAAAGAAATTCCAAATGGAAGAAAGTAAACCGATGAGTACTCTCATGGTCATTGGATGTAAACTGATCCTAGAAGACGACTCACCAAAAGTAGACCAAATGATGTACATATCAATGGTTGGAAGTTTTCCCTATTCAACAACAAGAAGACTTGACATCGTGCAAGTTGTAGGACTCATAGGGATATTTCAATCTGCACCTAAAGAAACTCACTTTAAATCAATAAAGAGAATATTAAGATATCTTAAAGGAACCTTAGAACTTCAATTATGGTATCCAAAAGATAAAGACTTCAATCTAACTGCATACACGGATGTAGATTGGGTCGGTAGTATAGATGATAGGAAAAGTACCAGTGGAGGAGCATTAATTTTAGGAATTTTTCTGGTAGCATGGCTAAGAAACAAACATCCACATCACTCTCCACAGCAGAGGAAAAATACATTGTTGTTGCATCCTGCTTCACACAAGTTCTTTGGATGAAGCAAACATTAGAAGATTTACAAATAAGATATGATGATCCCATTATTATTAATTGTGATAACACTAGTGCCATAACTATCTCTAAAAATCCATTAATTCATTCTAAAACCAAATGCATTCCAATTAAACATCATTTCCTAAGAGATCAAGTTACCCAAAAGGTGGTTAAAATAGTGTATGTGGACACCAAAGAACAAATTGCAGACATATTCAAAAAACAGTTTCCGAGTACTTTTGAAAATCTTTGACAGAAATTGGGAGTAATTCACATACACATTAAAACCATAAAAATAGTATCAAAAGAAAATGGGCATGTCCAGGAGGATAATTTCCATAGGGGGAGCAAAGAAAGATCCCCTCTGTCATTACTGTCAAAGGGGGAGGAAATTGATAAGAAATAAAAATAAAAATATTTCAAAAAAAGGTTGCCATCAATTCCAAAGGGGGAGAATGTTGGACACAATGGTACAATATTTCCATTGATGTCAATAGGGTGTAGAATAATCCAATACAAACCCAAATCACAAAATGAATAACATTAATTGAATCTCAGAAGAGATGATGCACAGGAGACGTTCATTCTTATTCCAGGACAATCCAGGATCATTAGATCAAGGCAAAGTTGGAGGTTGGGAAGAATTAAATCTCAACCGTGAGATATGAAGTAGGAACTTCTTATGATCTTGTCATCCATTAGATCAAGGAGGGACTTTGGATGAATTCTCAACCATCCGATAGCGTTTAGCGGAAGGACAGTGTAAGTCATAATATCTCGGAGCCTCGGATTAAAAGAACTCATGCAAACCGTTGATCTAAGATCTCCTTGGGACCGACACAAGTTGTTGGATCAGGTGGTCAACTCTGGTGCTGACCAATCCGATGAAAAGGAGTCTAGAACAAGTGAATTTACCTGAAGGTCAAAGCCCCAAAGTCACGAACTCCGGTCAACTCCGACGTTGACCACTCCATAGAAAAGGAGTCTAAAACAGGTGAATTTAACTGAAGGCAAAATCCCTGAAGTCAAGAACTCTGGTCAACTCCGGCATTGATCACTTCGGTGAAAAGGAGTCCAAATCAGATCATTTTACCCGAAGATAGAATCCCCAAAGTCACGAACCCCTGTCGACTGTTGGATCAGAGGAAGAATTGGAAATCCTGTCAACCATTGATCTATTCATAATGCACCAAGGAAGAAGGTGGTCAACTCTGGATTTGACCTACTCTGGAGATAAACAAATCAGATAAACCAAGAATTCCCAAACCCTAGAGTTCCACAATAAATGAAGGCCATAGGATCAAGACAAGTTGAAAATCTATGGTGGTAGATCTATTCGAAACTTCGTCAATAATTGAAGGATAATACAAAAGTGCCAAAACTCCCGAAGTCACGAAGTATGACACATGGCCCAATCAAATGATGAAAAGTGTCAAGGTCGATATGGCACATAAGAACTGTAAAAGTCACAAATCAGGGTGACATGTGGTAGCCACTCACTAGTGCCATGTCAATAGTGACGTCGGAAAGAAACGTCACTATGGGAGTACAACCTTCAAGGATATCCAACTTCTCCTACCAACAAAACTACTCGAAGAGCCAAAGGCCAAAGTCACGAATAGCCTAACACCCAAAGAGTGGGAGGTCATTTGTGCCTAATTAAATGGTCCCAGCTCCTAGACATATGAATCTTATCAGAGAAAGGAGTTTTGATACACCCTTTGGCAGAATTTTCTCCAAAAAATTTGGAATATTGCAATGACAGGAGTCCTGAAACGTCGAAGTCCCGAAATGAATGAGAATTGTCCATCTCAAACGTGCAAATAAAATGTGACTGTCAATATTGATAAGTGATTAAGCACTCATTTGGATTAGCGGTTAGACATCACCTATGGTCATATGGAATAGAGGTCATGAAAGTGTGTATGTGTGAATTTAACATACATAGGAAGAATGTTTCCTTTGTCAGGAAGAAACTTTTTACAAACAGGATCTGGATTCTGTCATGATTGATATTAAGTGATCAAATGCATCCAAAGCATTGGAAAGCTAATCGAAAAGCTCAAATATGATATGTTGGAGAACTGGGGATGCAACAAAATCTTAATAATAAAATAAAAAGGCATGGGATCAAATTAAAATAAATCGATCCAAACCTGTGAATGATTTATGAAAAATCCATCTTACTAAATTAAAAATATTTCATGTTAATGCATGAATAAAAATAGACGGAGATATTAATTCTAAATTAAAAAACAAATGCTATTATTGTTAATTTAAATGAAGAGGTGCAATGGTCCAAACAAAGGGACACAATGCTTCAACACTCACACCAGTAGGAAGACTATATAATCAAGAAAGAATAGTGAAGAAGAAGGGTATCTGCAATCCAAGATAAAAAGACCGAAAGCATAAACAGAGTCCAAAGAAGAAGAACAAATGATACTTATGCAATGAAAGTGGAAGGGAAGAGCAAGGAAGGATTCACATCCTTTACTAAGTAAAGTGTGGATAAAAGGGATTTGCTGCTTCCTAGGGTTGGTTCCCTAAATACAAGGGAGTTGGTGTTTCCTAGGGTTGGTTCCCTAAAGACAAGGGAATTGGTGCTTCCCAGGGTTGGTGCCCTAAAACAAGGGAGTTGGTGCTTCCTAGGGTTGGTTCCCTGAAAAAGGGGATTTGTGTCTCCTAGAGTTGGTGCTCTAAAAAGGATTGGTGTCCTTCACTATCTTAGATTATTCTTTATAAAAACTTGTAAATTCCAGTTAATTATATTTATATAATTGATTTAAATACAAGTCCATTGTTGATATTTGTGGTGATTTATAAAATAACAAAGTAATTACTAATTGTTTAAAATGAGGTAATATTGATTCACCCCCCCCTCTCAGTATTTACAACACCATAATCCATAAGAAAACATATAGAAGACATGAAACACAAGATTCAGTATCATCTCTTTAATATTCCTTTATTCATTCTCCTCATCAACAGACTATTACATTCAAGAACTCTAGAACCCAATAATGTAGAGGAACCAGAGTCGAACCAACTACCCAGTTAACAAACCATATCAAGGAACCCTTATTCTCCCATATTTATTCAACAATATAGGGTTAAAAAACTAATACGTTCATCCCAAAAATACCCCATTACAATGCATGGATAGTTCAGTTAACTGGTTGTTTGGTTACTTTCTTCTTCTTTTTCAATCTGCATGTTGCTTTTCTATTATTCTTCTATTTCCATACTGTTGGGTTGTAATCCTTTTGTCATGCTTTATTCTCTCACTTTATTCTCTTTATTTTATCCTATGTCGGCTTTATTCTTTTGTTTGTTTTATTCTCCTGTATGTGCATTGTCTTGATTATGCGCATTGTCCTCCTCAATGCGCCTTAGTTGTGCACTCCCTATATTTCCTTCTTGTTCCATGCACTTTTCCTATACTTCAAATTTTTCCCAAAACTGAAAAACTATTTCCAATTTTCCTATCCAACAGGCCCCCAACACTCACTTGTGGCTCATCCTGAGCCACTTAGGCCTGTTTCCTATTCTTTCACGGTGAAATGAAGTTTTGAGAGCCAACCTTTTCTACCTCCACCTCTTTGATGAATGTGGCCTATGTTGTTACTATCTCATTTGTACCCTGTCTGGTCAAGTTTGTAATTTTATTATGTGCTTCAATTGTTGTCTACTTGACCTTACACTACATAGTGGCCAAATCTCCAATTACCCTCACTGATTCTTCCTATAGTGGTCTCGGTCTCCATTGAAGGATATTTTGTTGATACGTTATATTCTCTACCCAAATGTATGACTACCTTTATGCTAAAATGGTTGTCATCTTCTCTACTGGTGGAAGCGTCGTTATCTTATGTGAAGCCTAATGTTCTCTTTCTTACACTTCTCTTAAGCATGCTTCCACTGAATGCATCTTTGGGTATTATACCAACTCAATCCATGTATGTTGGCTCTCCTCACAGTGCTTGGCGCATTCTCCTTCTACTTTATTGTTGTTCGCAACTATTTTTTTTGTCATTCTCTCCCTGCCTTCATGCACCTCTCGTAGCGTTCCTAGCATGCTCCATAATTTCAAGTCCTCAATATGCTCATAGAATCCTTTAATAACATCCCCAATTTTCAACACTTTCTCCTCCATAGTAGCTTCTATTACTATAGGGACTTCTAGAATTTCCTTATATAGCTTCTATACTATTTCCTGGGTTTTCTGCGCGATGGATTCATCTTCTTCCTTCTCTTGTAATACTTTCTTGGCCATGTCCTCAGCCTCATCTTTATTATTCATAACTTCTTCTACTCTTCTTTCAACTTCCCTCTTTTGTTGAAGTGTTGTGTCATACTACTCCTGTAATTGGCATCTTTCATCCCTTATTCTTTCCAATTCTTTGTGTGCTTCCTCTCCTCTATTCTTCATTTCTTGCATCAGTCCTACTTGCAAGTCTTGTAGTCTTTTCATGGGAATCCTTGATACAACTATATTGAGTTAGCGCAGTGCATTGAATTGCTCTTGTAACTTTCCCATTGGCAATTCCAACGCATATTTATCAATATGTAAGGTTATATGCCCTATTGTTAGTTGTGCCAGGGTCGGATGCGTGCTTTCTTCTTCTCTCCTTGGCACCATGAACAGTCCTTCCCCGGTCCTCTTCTATTTCATGATGATTTCTTTTTCCAGCATATGTTAGAGTGCTACCAGTTGTTCCTGCACTTTCTTTTTTTTCTCTTCTTGCTTCCTTGCTGCTTCCTCCCATATTTATTATGTGGCATCCTGTACCTGGTAGACAATTGTGTCCATATCATCATTAGTTAATATATAAAATGGGGTCTATCTCTATGATTTGGACTTCTTGTGTCCTCCCCCTACAATTTTTATCCCTGTATCCTTCCTTTTTTTCCTTGCTTCTAGGACTGGTTGTTGCGCCATTGTTGTGGATGGCCCAGGCTAGTCTCCTGCATCATTGTTCTAATCATCATTAGGATCCTCACCACTTTTTTTCTTTTTCTTCTCCCTCGTCTGAGTGGAATGTTTTCTTGACTGGGATTTTCCAGTATTCTTCCCAGTCATTGACTATCAAGCTCACATCCTTTGTTTTCAACCTGTAACTAGTTGGAAACCATTAGCATGTTGGATCCTTCTTGGTCTACACGTACATATGGTGCATGTCTGCTCTAAACCATGCAATATCCTTATATGTTGCTACTTTTTTGGTTTATATTTGGAGTGTGGGCCCAAATATATATGTGATATTTTTCAAATAAACAAAAAAAGTGGCATTACTGTCATTTTGTCTTCTCTTAATTGTTGTGTGCCATCAATCGTCATACCTTGTAGCCAAATTGTTGCTTCTAGATGTGAACATTGGTTGTTAATATCCTATTTCTTTCCACCTGACCAGTGGAATAAAGATCAAGAACCATGTGTAATGGAATTATGTTCCCTTTTCATATGCCTCTATGCAATCTTGTAAAAATTGGTTGACTAAAAAGGTAGTCCAGTTCCTCTGAACTCCTTCCATACATTTCTCTATGGATGCAATGACTACAGGTGGTACTTCATCCTTGTGACATTTTCACAACAGATTGTAGGCCAATACCTAAGTCATAAATACCACATTTTTATCGTTGATGCTCTTAACATCTAGACCCCTCTTTCCTCTAAATGTCTCAATTTTTTATTTCACTAACTCTAAGAGGGATCGCTCTCCTACTTTGTTAAATAGAATGGTCAGGTCCTCACTAGCCTTTAGAAGTTCAGTTATTCGTGCAATCAGCACAGTATTGACTGGTATTGGGGGGTCCAACTAGAGTTTCCCCCATGAACATAGCTTAACAATACATTTACACATGCATTAATTTATGTACTCCACCTGAAATGTGGAATTTCCAATAGGTTCAATATTCATTCCTTCTAAAACCCTGACGCCCACTCTTGTGGCTTCAAAAGGATTGCTCCTATTTCTGCGATGCTCCTAGTGTGAAAATATTTCCCCCTGTCCAACTCAGGGAATTTATGTGCATCAGTGATATCATGGTCCATAAACTTAAGGGTATCAATCTTCCCAAGCATATATTCATCACTATATACACCATCTGAAACTGGTGTTATTGGCAATGGGTACTTCCCATTGGTTGGTGCATTGACAGGTGGTGCATTGTCCATCCGTGGCGGCAGGTAGTCTCTGTGAAATCTTGTTGGTGATGTCAAAGTCGAAGATTTGGCTACCTCCTCGACCTCTAGTGATGCTACTGGTCGCTTCACCTATTTTCGCATTGCTGCAGATAGTGCTCCAACTTTCAATGGTGTCATTTGTTTCCTGTGACGGATTCCTGGAATAGTTTTGCATCTCTTCGCGAGTAATTGTGGCTCAACTCTAGTGCTCTTGAATTTTCTTTACTTTGCTTTGTTTCGATCCGGCTCACATGAAACACTAACTTAGAGTAAACGAATTTTTTGTGTGTGTGTCATCGTGCCAATTGTACATGTATCATCTTTCCTTAACTACCTTTTCCAATCCTCCACCAAGGGTGATGAGTTTTTTTAACTAAATGCTCCTTTATTTCCAAATCCATCGTATGATTTTTCCCTCGTACTGCCAATATGTCATGATTTACAATGACTTTTACCATTTACTTCTCTACGACACCTTTATGACCTATCACTCCCACTTCATAGTCGTTTTTTTAGTGATTTAATGCTTTTAACAATCTTGTCGCTGCCAAACTGTGCAACAATTCTCACTATTGCATCGGTGTGTTTTGCAGTATGTCTCTTCTATGTATTCTTTTGTGAATTGATGCAGTTCTATTCTAATGTGTGATATCCATCCCTTCTATGCAATATCCAAGGCCTTGTACTCTATAATTTTTATTTTTTCTCTATCTACTTTTTATTTGATTTTCTTCCCTTTTCTACTTTTTATTTGTTTTTCTATGTTTTTCTTTCCTTCTATGGTACAACTACTATAATACATGGGTTCCGACACATATTTTCAATCATCTCTATAGAGTTGTATCTAACTTCCATTCACCATACCTCCAATGACTTCTCCATTCAAGGTTTTCAACCGCACAACACTTGTCTCTGTTACCTATTGAATCACATAGGATCCTAACCAGTGCATTCTAAACTTTATTAGATGTTGCATGAACTTGTTTTCATAGAGTAGTATGAAATATCCTACTTGAAACTTTTTTTGTTTGATGTGTCTATCATGCCAAGCTTTCTCTTTATCCTTCTAAACCTGCTAATGAAAAATTGTGACAAACCAATCTTCCTCAAGGTGTACCAACTGTGCCAATATTTCCTCTATTGTGTCAGTGTCTAATAGCTCATTGATTGTTGAAATGCTTAGGCTAGTTAGAATGAACTCCATTGGCATCATGGCTTCCTACCCATAGACCAATCTGAAACATGTCTAACCTGTCAACTTCTTACTTGTCGTCCTGTATGCCCATAATATTTCAAGAACTCTTAAGTCCCATTGTCTTTTCCTACATTCTCCAATATTTTATTGAAATCTTCCAATCTTCCATTATCCTAAGGATGATACATGATACTCCTCTGATGATGGATTTGAAAATCCTTAGCCAATGTTGCAACTTTCTTATTCAGAAAGTGTGTTCCTTGATCATCAATTAATATGCACAGACATCCAAACCTTGTGACTATATTCTCAAACAAGAACCTCCCATCACTCTCTGCAGTGCAATCTAAAATTGGGGTGGCTTCTTCCCATCTTGTCAAATACTCCATCGAAGTGATAATGTACCTTGTCCCTGATATTCTTGCTTGTGGATTGATTGGTCTTACAAAGTCTATGGCCCACTTGTCAAATGATTGCAACATAACCTATGGGTTTAAATCCATTTCATATCTCCTAGACATATTTCCCACTCTTTGACATACATCACATGACTGACAGTATTCCTTCACATCTTTGTGAAGTGTAGGCCACCAAATCCCGGCACATAAAATATTTTGTGCAGTTTCTCTCCCTATATAATGTCCTCCTACAATCTCGTCATGTGATTCTTCAACTATCATAGGTCTCTCGTGATCCAATATGCAACCTCTCAATATTCCATCCACACCCAACTTGTATAAATTTCCTACAATCAACTAATACTATGTTGCTTTCACTACCAGTTTTTTCTTTTGTGCTACTGTCATCTTTGATGGAGCCATGCATGTACTTAGAAACCGTATGATTTCTGAGAAGTAACCATCCACCATATTCACTATAAACATATGTGCATATGGTAAGTTGTCATCTAAATTGCATGCATCTTCACCTGACAATATGCGTGATTGATGATCTGGCCTTGCATTCAACTTCCCCGATCTTACTATCACCTCAAATTCGTATTTGTAGAATAATAGTAGCCATCTACATATTCTCCCCCCCAAGACTGTGTTATTGAATAAGTATTTTAATGCAGAATAGTCTTTATACATCCTAAAGTGAGACCCCAATAAGTAATGTCTGAATTTCTAGAGCGCAAAGACCAATGCCAATCCTTCTCGTCTCGTGGTAGTATAATTATTCTATGCTCTAGACAAATTCCTACTTGCAAAATAGATTGGATGATCTATGTCTCCTTCCCATGGTTTTGATAGCACTGCGCCCAACCCTATGGATAATGCATCTACATGTACATGGAACTCTTTGTTCCAATATGGAAAGATCAAAATTGGTGCAGTTACCAGTTTTTGTTTCAATGTGTCCAACCCCTTCTGGCAGTCCTCGTTCCATTGAAACTTGTCTTCCTTCTTCGGTAATTTTTCCATCGGTGATGTGATCTTCACATATCCCTTGATAAATTTCCTGTAATAACCTATATGACCCAATGTTCCCTTAGTTATTTGACTGATGTAGGAGGTTCTAACTCTAGAATTACTATGATCTTGGATGGATATACTAATATTCCTTGTTTTCACACTACAGGTCCCAACAAAATTCCAAATGGTGCGCAAAAAATACAATTCTTCAGGTTTAGAGAAATATGACATTATCTTCACCTATCTAACATCAACCTCAGTACTTCTACATGATCCTTCGGTAGACTAAACATAATCCAATCATCCAAGTACACTTCAAGGAACTTATAAATAAATTCCTTGAATGTTGCTACCACTACTCTAGAAAACAATGTCAAGGAATTATTCAGTCCAAAGGGTATGAATGTATACTGATAGCTCCCCCACTATGTTGCAAAAGTGGTCTTGTGTCAATCCTCTTGCACAGTTTTTATCTGATGGTACCCAAAGAGTCTATCTATGAAAKAATAAGTCTCTTGTCCTCCTACATTCTCCAATACCTCATGTATGAATGGTGTTGGAAATAGATCATGTAAACACACGTCATTTAGCTTCCTCGGATCCACGTAGATCCTGATCCCTCTTTTCTTTTTTTCCTACACTATCATTGGGCTAATCCATTCATATTCCTCTATTGGTTCAATAATTCCTACGTCCAACATCCTGTCTAGTTAACTTTCACCTTCTCTTTATACTTTGGATTTAACCTGTAAGGCCTCTAGTGCACTAGATTAGCGCATGGTTTCAATAGGATCTTCATCTCACCTAAGTCTCCCATTATTCCCTTCGTCTTGGAAAATTTCGTTGGGAGTAGGTCTTGGTATTCTCACAGTAAGTCTGCAATGTTCTCTATTGTCTCATCACTCCATAATCTCTTATCTACACAAACTTGGGATTCTTTGTTGTCCCAATGTTTACCTTTCGTGTCTTTATCGGTTGTGTGTATGCGGCGGACTCAAGCTCTGTCCCTCTACTACTCGTTCTCCTTCTGTTTCAGGTACTTTTACATTTCTAGGATCATCCTCATCATGTTATTTTTTAGATACATTGTAGAATCCCAATAACTCATGGACATTGGCTATGTGCGCACTACACACTGATACAACCTCCATCATTCCTTCTTCCAAGAAAATATTACTTTGAATATCCTGTAACATTGCATCTATGGATGGAAATTCATGTTCAAATTTGAACTTGACTTTGAACCTATGGATCAAATCTTCCCATCGTGTTGTATCCCTGTGCATTTCCAATTCCAAATACCATTTATTTGGAATTGTATCCAATGTGTGTATAAATTTATGCATCCATTCTATATTTGGTATTGTACTCCATAAAGCCCTGCACTACTCAACATTGCTAGTTGGGTCACTCTCTCCTGTATACTTCTACGCAATGTATTTTTCCTCAGTACCAAACCTCATTTGCATGAGTCTACTGCATTGTGGCCAATATTTTATCCCTTCTCTATGTGCAACCCACCATCTAGCTGGATTCGCCTTTAAGACAACATCAAGTGATAACAACCTTTGTTGTTCGGGTACCTGCAATTCAAATGAATTTACAAACATTCTTATATCAATTAATCCATCATACCTGGGTGGATCATACATCTCTATTCCAATCCAGCGCAAGGATTGATTTATGCATGTGCATCATCTAGTTGACACCTCATGCATCCTCCGTTGCCAATTCTTTAGGCCTACTTTTGAATCTTATGCGCACAAACTAATACTTCTCTAACTCAATGTACCATTCATTTTAGGGTAGAAATAATCCTCCATCCACGCAGTCATGTTATATAATTTGTCAATTTCATTTCCTCTTGTTGGCTCTATGTATCTTTTTCATTCTGATGGGTCCAAGGGTGCAGTAACTTTAAAATATCCAACCTCAAATATCACCTCCCTCCTTTTCAAGTTAATTATTGTATGGTTATTAGAATCCCATTCTAGTCCCATTAGTGTTGGATAGGGTTGATTTTCGTCCACGATCAGGACTATTTTATGTTGATTTGCGAGCCTTAACTGAAAAAGAGACCATAATAACTTGTTTTTTCCCATCATCTCTGTAACACCCCAGGTTGTGAACCCCCATTTTAAATAATTTATTGTTACAATGTTGAGAGGCCTGAGTGCCCAAACAATTCTTTAAAGGGGCAGTATGCCCAAGAAATGTAATGCTTTAATCATTATTAATAATAAACACATCGTTGGCTGCTAGACAGAAAAGGACCAGAGTTTTAGGGGTTTATGATTCCACAAGAGAGGGGGATTGAGAGGCTAAATGTTTATTCCTACGTTAATTACTGTTTTTCCTAAAGGGGGGAATCAGTTACGTGAGCTTCTTGGGGAGGCTAGGAGGTTCTTGATTTCCCCATGAACATACTTAAACCCACCCCTGGTATGTTTGTGGGGTTGGTCATTGGCTTGTACGCTCCATCACCTTTGTGTTACCTCATTCTTACCCTCATGCACTCCCATGCACTTACCTACCTCCTCCATCCATCCTAACCTATGTATTGGTATCAAGAAGGGAGACCGAACTGCGAAAGAATTAGCCATGGGATAATTGGTTGTAGTGACCACTGGTGTGATCTAGTCGTGCCTTGAGGTCTATATGTCTGAGATGCAGTGGCCTGTGTCCAGCATGGCTCATAGCTGCAAGTCCTGAGAGTTCCAGAATTGAGATTCTGGACCAGTTGCGCTAGAGGCCTGAATAACGAGAAGGGATGCCTGAGGGACTGCATAACATAGAAAGGTGGATGTTCATTCTCTTGGGTGGTGCAAGTTGGGTAGAAGAGAGATGGGTACTTGTATTACTATGAGTGTTTGGAAGCCTATGAGAGCTTGAGAGATGACTAGTTTGGGAAGCCAAGTTCACTCCGGAACCGTGCTTGTGGATTCATAGCCCTGGCTTTGTTGAGATTTGGAGCAGTAGTGTCTACGGTTGGGTGGAACGTCCTTGGTCTGCAGCCAGTTGGTGTAATCTTTCATAAAGATAAGTGCTCTCCGTTGTGATATTAATATCTTTGTATGAATTTTTTTCTGTTGTATATTTAATTATCGTTAATTGAATCTTTAGAACATGCATGCTTGCTGGATATTGCTGTGAATGTCGTTAATTCTCTTATCTTATGCATATTTAATAAAATAAGAAGGTATTGGTATGAGAAATAAGTCCAAGGGTGGGCTTGCAGGTAGCATACCCCAGCCTATGGCTAGCGAGGTATGTTACAAATTGGTATCAGAGCCTCAGGTTGAAACATCGACCTGGTAGAGGCTGGGTCTGTTGGTCACAGTCTCGTGGTCGAGATCGAACTCTGACCGTGAAATTGAAAATCTCGGGAGGAATAACGTTCCAGAAGCTACCTAAGAGACAGAATGTCATAGATCCTCTGTAAGGGTTTGAAGGATCATAATTGTTCCTTTGAGTTTGGGAGAGATCGCCACTATAGGATTAGGAGAGATCCGGGATTGTTGGATTGGAGGACAGGAGAATAGGGGTCATCTGATAAAAATAAAGCAAGGTTAAGATCATGACCGTTGGATCCCATTGGAGAGAGAGATATCAATGGCCAGCAGGCATTGCGGGGAACCGAGTTGCATGGGAGTTAATTTCCCAAGGCGGTCCCGCAATCCAAACCATGGTTTCGCCAAGGCATTACGTGTCAGCGTCTGGAGAATTGTGGGGTGAAAAGCGAGTTGCTCCAAACCATTGATGCACACCCCCACAAATTGAAAGGCATGCAGTGATGTGATTTGTTAGCGCTCGAGTGACGAACCTCTGAAGAGCCGAAGTAGTTAGGAATCGTCAATCTGTAGGAGGACACGTGTCCACCGATCACATGCTCCCGGAAAAATGAGCGAGGATGGGTTTTGAAGTTTTATACTTCCGAAACCCGAAGACCCAAAAGGATCTCAGTCGTCCATCTGCTGAGAGCCACGCGTCACTAGATCCAAGGATTCGGATAAAATCCAGTAGGGCCAGATAGCTTTTGAATTTTGAGATTTTCGGAGTCCGAAGTCCCGAAGGAATCATAGCCATCAGATTGAGGAGGACACATGGAGCAGATCCGTGAACTCTAGGTGAAGACCGGAAGTAAAACATAACCGTTATATTGAGGAGGAAACATGGAGCAGATCCGTGAACTCGAGGTCAAGACCCGAAGTGAATCTTAGTCATCTGATCCAAAAGGATACGTGGTGACAGATTGGCCAGTTCAGGAATTCGGGTTTCAGCAGAATTGGAAGTGTGCTAGTATGAAAACTCTTGAAGTCTCGAAGCCCGAAGAGCCAAAGTGGTGGGGCACGATGATGTCACCTGGAGGTGATGTGGACCCTAGAATTATGAAGTTACGTGGCTTGCGGACATTTCCTGGGATGATGTGGACACATGAGATGTGTGACATGTGTCAGTAAGATTTGAGCATTTGGAATATTGAAAAGTTGATTAGAACGTGGCATGTGTCACCCTCCTGACTGGGCCACGTGTCCAGTTTCAGGATCTCACCACATGGTGACAAATCATGCAGTCCGGAGACTGGGCACTCTAGAGGGGAAAGATGTGACAGTTTGCGTTTGTTCGAAAACTCCCGAAGGCCCAAAGGCTGGAGTACATATCGACTGTTGATTCCAGAAGACACACGTCGAAGGATCGTCGACTTCGGGTGAAAGCACTCTGGGATAAAGTGTAGAAGGGAAGTTTGAAACTTTCGAAGCCCGAAGAGCCAAAGCGATTCACAGTCATAGATCTGTGGGAAGACACGCGTCGAAAAATCATGAACTCCAAGTAAAAACATTCCAGAAGGAGGAAAGCGAGAAAAGTTGAGACTCCCAAAGCGCGAAGTCCCGAAGTAGATCTCGATCATTGATCGTGAAGGAGGATGTGGATCGTTGATCTGGTCCTGGCTGAAAGTTTCAAAGTCCCGAAGCTCTGAACAAGCGCTTTTTCAGCTAAGTGAGGGGTCATGACCATGGTCATATGAATATTAAGAGTTG
>SNQJ01S0012291.1:87118-122046 GCA_010110895.2 Picea sitchensis
TTATGAAGTATTTGTACATACCGATCATTCTGCCATTAGATTCCTCATGAATAAACCTATAACTAATGGTCGAGTGACCAGGTGGCTTTTGTTATTGCAAGAATTTAACATCATTGTGCTTGACCGACCTGGAAAGGATAATGTAGTAGCTGAATTTCTTTCCCGAATAAAAAATGAGGATGATGATATCCTTGTAGATGATATTTTCCCAGACGAGCACCTCTTTTCCCTTTCTGTCAATACCCCATGGTATGCGGATATGGAAAACTATCTAGCCACTAGGAAGTTACCGTCTTATTTGTCACCTCATGAAAAGCGGAAAATTATTACACAAAGTACTAATTACTATTGGGTTGGTCATGATCTTTTTCGCAAAGGTCCTGATTTGATTATTCATAGATGTGTCCGAGAGGATGAGTTACCTGAAATACTATGAAGTTGTCATGATGGACCATGTGGTGGCCATTTTTCTAACAAATGTACAACATATAAGGTGTTACATTCAGGTTACTATTGGCCTAGCATTTTCAAAGATGTTTCCAATTATGTGAGAATTTGTGATAGTTGCCAAAGGATAGGAAGACCTATGTCATCTGATGAAATTCCTTTGCAGGCCCAAGTTATGATAGAACTCTTCGAAAAATGGGCACTCGACTTTGTAGGACCAATTTCACCCATGTCCCGTAGGAAGAACTACATTTTGGTTTGTATGGACTATGTCACCAAATGGGTAGAGGCAAAAGCCCTATTTAGGGCCACATAGAAATCTGTTGTCGAATTCATCTATGAAGACATATTTACCCACTTCGGTGTCCCTTGTGAAATTGTTACCAACCAAGGCACTCAATTCACTTCCAAGCTGATGAAAGAGCTAACAGAGAAATATGGGATTAAACACCGTAAATGATCTCCATACCACCCACAAGCCAATGGTCAAGTAGAATCTACAAACAAAGTTCTAGAAGCCATGTTGACAAATATTGTTCAGTTACATCACCAAGATTGGGTTGATAGGTTTCCAGAGGCTTTGTGGGCATATTAGACCACCTGGAGGAATACCACTGGGCATACCCCTTATGAGCTAGTGTACGGGAAACAAGTTCTTTTACCTATAGAATTCCAAGTAAGGACCTTCTGTATTGCCGCAGAATTAGGATTGAACTTGGATGAGGCTCAAAAGCAATGAGCCCTACAACTAAATGAGTTGGATGAAATCAGACAAGATGCCATCCAACGGACGATATTAGTCCAAAATCATAGGAGCAAGTGGCATGACAATTTTATTAAGAAGAAGCACTTCCAGCCTGGTGATTGGGTTCTATTGTTTGATTCCCAATTCAAAACCTTCAAAGGAAAACTCACCACCCGATGGTTGGGTCCTTACGAGGTAGACACTGTATATGACAATGGAGCTGTAAAAATTAAAACAATTGACGATGGACAAGTCTCCTTTGTGGTAAATGGACACCGAATTAAGTTTTATCATAAGCCCATTTCCAGAGAGGATTTTCTACAAGTCATGTCAGCCGACAAGGCATTGGCCTTAGTAGATGGGGAAGTCCCCCCTTGTTCTTGAAAAAATTTATGAATTTCCTACTGTATATATGTAAATAGTTTTTGAATTTTGTTAATAAGGCAACTCTAGATATTTCTGCAAGTATTTATTTCACCAGGAGTACACAGTTTCAAGGATCCTTCTTCAAAACATTATTACACTTGAATTTTGTGTTTGCGAAAGAATCAAATGAATATTGACTTAATGTAATTAGCCATGTTTTTGCAAACATTCTCATTTTTTAAGGCATTCTAAAGCAGTTTCTCTTGAAACTCTTGACCACTGTATAAGGAAGTGATACCATAACTATCAAGCCTAGAGGTCTCTCGTACAATTTTTCCAAGAAACCTGAGTAAGTGAGTCAAGTGTCTTTATCAAAGAGTAACAAGGAAGTCTAATTAGAGGTTAGTCATGGAAACATCACAATAACTACAAGGAATAAAGTAAGTTGAGCCCAGAGATACATTTCTGTTCTTTCTCAATGGTACCATCCACTAGACACTAAATAGCTTGATTATATCATATCTTTAGATAGGCCATGTTCTCTTAAGTACCCCTTACATTGGGACAATCACTAAGTAATATAAAGGAAAGTCATCCTCTAGCATAAATACCATATCAATTAAAAAAAAGAAAGAAAAAGTTGTTTTCAAAGTTGTTCCTCTATCTTCTTGCTTAAGCAATATTATACTAAAATCTTAAAAGATGGAGGGCCAGTCTCTGAGGGTTTAAGAGGCTAACCCATCGGGATACTAAACAGGTCTGTTGGCAGCGGGTATCGGCTTATGGTATGACTAGGTAAACCCGCCGGATTATTGAACATGCTTGTTGGCGGCGGGGCATTCTACCTAGCGAGGATGATAATCTGACAAAAATAAATCATAAATTTAAACTTGTCCTGATGTATGACATTACTTGCAGACAAAGCTAACATGGATTATGTGTGGTTAAGCTATGGTTAATGAATCTCATAAACTTGCCATTGGGAAATAACTCTAAGACTATCTTGAAACTCTCTTGCCTACCTCTTCTTATCTATATATAGGATCTCTTATCCTATAGGTAATGCCATCTTCTAACTATCTCGTCAGACCAAGCTGTGAAATTTTATCTTTACACTTGCCATACTATAAATCTTCAGCTATTGGAGGATACTGACTAGTTTCCTATACTTTTGATTGTGAGGTGTCACAATACTTAGGTGTGGAGGAGGGGTTCATGAGCTGACAAATGATCATTTCCTAGAGAAGTAGATCTTTGCAAGAATTTTTGTATTATTTCTATGATACAGGTTATTACACTGATAGTCATGTTATTTTTGAAATGCTTAAACTCCTGTGTGCTATAAATTACTGAACACATACTTAACAGACCACTCTTTATCGGTTTATCATTTCATTACAAATTGCATATTGTAGGTTTGACAATACATGTTTTATGCTTTCTATAACCTGTTCATTGTAATTTTTTGACATTATATGTCATATGCAAGAAGATCGACTGAGCATGGAGCATCTTGCCTCTGCTCATTAACTACTATGATTGTCAAAAACACTTCAAAGTTGTAGGCTAACCATTATCAGAGGTGAAAATGAACTTAACACAGAGGTACCGGATGAAGTATCATATGAGGTACCGGATGAAGTGTCGTATGAGGTGTCGAATGAGGTGCCATGTGAATTACACACCAGTAACTGTCCTATATTCCAGGTAACCAGAATTCAATTACATTTAATTAAATTAGTTGCAGGCATTGATTAAAAGATGATTCATATGTTTATGATCAAATGTCCAAGTCAAAAGACTTGGACATTGATCTGAACACACACCATTACATTGCCCAAAAATCAAGCCTTCGAATTTGAATTCTCCACACATGGAAGCTCGTGCGCACATGTGGGTAACCTACTCCACTATAGATGCATCCAAAATCAGGCTGGGCAACCATTATCTCCATTTTCCCTTGCCATTTTTTCTCCTCTGTGTTAAGGAATCGCGCCCAACCTCTACCAGTTCATCCTATGTCCAAAAACGTATTCAGCCTATGCTAAATCCATGTCATTGCTTGGCTCGATTTCTCCCTTGCTTGGTGAATTCCACCTCTGTCACAATTCCCAGGAGATACGAACCCTCCTCCTATGCATACGTGTTTTCCATTCCTGAATTTGCACAATGCAGAGAAGTGTTTTATGCGCTGGTTGGGGGGCATTTCTGTCTAGCTTGCAGGGCCACAATGATGGCCTCTCTATGCAATTTGCAGTTTGTTTCGATGGTAAGAAAACACATGTAGATTCTATTACCTTTGAAGTTTCAGAAGAGTCCATTGTTGCTGCAACAAGGCTCCCAAGAATGGGATATAGATGGTTCAAAAACCACCAATTGCTGCGCTCAAGTTACAGCAGGGTGTTTAAGCTCGAATTCGAGAGAATTTCAGGAGAAAAAGGGTATGCTAAGGAGTGGATAAAGGAAGAATTGGTCAATCCCCTCATTGTCATCACAAGGTTAATTACATGTGAAGGCAGATACTCTACTTTCAAAGCTTGTCATTTTAGATTGCTGGGTCATTTTCTGTTCAACAAACACTTGAACTTCCCCTTCTATTTTCTCAAAATCTTGGAGACGATGTCCTCTCAAGTGAGGAAAAATCTGACTAATCCCCACAATAGTCTCTTCCACCATGGCTTGATCAAGCTCCTTGTTATAGCCGAGTTAGAGAAACAGCGGCAAAATTGGGATGCCTTTCTCTACCAATTTTCAAACCCTCACTTGACAGTTAAGACCGGCAAAAACCTACTCATGGATGATTTTAGGGGCTAAATTTCGATCTTGGGCTAATTTTCCATGGTTTTTCCAAAAACGAGATTCGCTATTTTCAAAATGATTCGCCCAAATTCTATAGCATAAAATTATTTTACCTTAAAAATCGCCAAAATTTTATAAAAACTGTATAAAATACTTAGAAATTTGAATATTTTTACAAAAATATCGCCAAACATTTATAGTTGACATATGAAGGATTAGAAAGATTCGCCAAGGTTTCTACATTTTAAAATAAATTTCCATCTTTAAAATTATCCCTGAACCTACTTAACCTAAAAATTATCTCTCTGTCCAAGCCTTGCTCTCCAAGAACTCCAAACTCCCTTGCACAAACCCTCTCTTTTCCAGAACAATACCAAAAGCATGTTGACATCCCTACTTCTTCATCGGGTAAAAAGGACAAGAGAAAAAACCAAAAGAAGCCCATTGTTGACCCCCCATTACCTTCACTCTCTCTTGATCCTACGCCTAAAAATCTCCAAGAAGTAATGCAGCAAGACTTTCCCATCATTCCTACAAACAAGAGGGGAGCCAATCGATTTGGTAAGGGACCCTTTCGGAAGAGTACCTGGAACACAAGAACCAAGCCTTATGAAAAACCTCCTCCTGCTTTGGATCCCATCCAAGTGTCCTTCGACCTTGAGAGCCCTCACAAGAAACCTAGGGAAGTCTCTGCGGATGGATTAGAGCCACTAAGGAAAAAAAATCAGAACCTAACTCACCTTACCGATCTCCAATCACTCCTACTTCACCCATGCCCATTTTAGATCCTAAAACTGATAGATTGTCCACATCCTTCAAAGGATCTAAGCCTTCCTCGAAGATCACTAATTCTTCCCCAACCATAGAGGAGCTAAAAAAGGAAAACCATCATCTTCTCCAACAGTTGGAAGAGAGGAAGACAATAGATGTACACCTTCATCATGACAATGCAGTCCTTCGGGCAAAGGTCAACTCCCTTCAGCGGTTGGTTGATGAAATGACTAAATCTAACTGCAGCCTCAGAGCACAATTAAAGCAACATGAGAGGCACAAGGCTAAGTCTACACAGCAAGAAGGAGAGGCTTCCAAAGATGATTCTCTTCAGCAACCCTAGTCACGAGGGGTAACTTATTTTTTTTTGCAGTGGGACTTGCAAAATCGTAAGTGTGGGGGTAATGTTAGGCCTGAGATATGATCACTTTCATGACAGTTATTATACACTTTTTCCACATGTACATATGTGTTTTTCATACTTTAAAGGAGCTTTTTGAAGAATTTTATGATAAAATGGTATGATCGCCATAAGGTACGTGTAATTCATGTTTAATGATTGAATCAAGTATAATTCATCATGTTTTATGATTTCGAAGAGCTAATTCACGTTTTTTGGTGTTACATGGCACAAACGCACTACGTTTCTAGTTCTGGCACTTGATCCAGCACTCGGTCCGACACTCTGTCCAGCACTGCGTATTGCACAAAAACACAGGGTGACTTGGCGGTTAAGGTATTGGCGGCCAGGGACAGGAAAATCGGGCATGTGTGTTTTGTTTATCCTTGCCCCCTCTAGCTATTGAGCTCTAGACAACTCAATTTCAGTAGTGCAAAGAGGGTGATTATTAGCTCGCTCTGTTTTATCAATTAGGGCATCATTTATGGTAATTTTCTGAATTTAGAAATGGTTCGACCCTCCTGTGGTCGAACACTTGGTCTGTAAGATTATAAATACTACTAGGATGGTCAGATGATTTTTAAGTAGCATAACCAAGTAGAAGAACCAATGTATTGGAGACAAACTCATTTTTCTCTATTTTTGAGTTTTTACATTGCCAGAATTATGCCAGAACTGCGTTTTCAAGTTATAATGGTGAATTCATCTTGTTAAGCTCATGGTGTGCTTTTAGAGAGTGACCACGACTTGTTGGGGGCCCACCAGTAGTCTGGTAACTGTCTTCATTTTTATTTATGCATTTCTTAATTTAATTGCTCTTTTTATTTTCTGTACATGCATGTTTTTTTATTATGTTAACTTGTTTGTTGTAGTTTAATTGTTTTAGTTGTTTTGCAGGTTAGAATGATGAGATGTATTAGCATGCACTGATATTGTAGACTAGGAACAGACTTGCAAGTCTCTATACTAACCACATGTGCATTTAGATGTTAGATCATGCTTGATTTATGATTTTATAGTCTAGTTTAAAACAAAGTTTAATTAGAATAGAACAGAGTTTAATTTGGGTTTTCTTTGACAAGGATTGATGGATGGATAGAGTTAATTCTAGTTTTTTATTATAGCTTACTTACTTCAGTTTTATATAGATCCCATTTAATTATTTGTTCGTTAATGTAGATTGTTAATTTACTTTCATGTTTTAATTTATGTTTTCAATTGTTTCCTTATTGCAGTTTGAATGGTTAGAGTAGACATAGCATAGTTTTATTTTACACAATTTCCTTTCCTAGAATTAAAATGCAATTAAATTTCTTAGTTAATGAATGAATCTAGTTTTGCTTACATAGTGTAGAAGTATAATGATGATCTCATTATGTTGTTGATGGTTTATACATGAATATGCAGGGTATTTAACATTAACTTTGTCATGGCTAAATTCTCATTGGATTGTTTAATCCATACCTTTCATTTTTCCATTGAGATTAGTATTGAGCTTATACCATTGGAATTGTCCTTTGTTGTCAAGTGCCATCGAGATATTATCCGACACCAGAGACATTCACACAGCCACCAGCATTATATTTGAATTGTCATAGGTTAAAAGATAGTTTTCATGTTTTCGTAGATTAAAGATAGTTTCTTGCTTTCATAGATTAGAATAAAGTTTTATTGCAGTTGTAGGGTAGAGAGACTTTGCTTTGATAGATTAGATAGTAGTTTGCTTAACATAGATTAAGAATTAGTTGTTAGTCTTTATTGCTTTCAATAAAATAGATTTCCTTTCATGCATTAGAAATAGTTTTTCATTCAGCATTTAGTCCAGTTGCCTCTTAGATTTCCTTTCATGCATTAGAAATAGTTTTTCAGTTCACTTGCCTCTTAGGCTAGATAGTTGTTCAATGAGAAGTTTTACTTTGATTTCTTGCAGTAGTTAGTTGCCATTGCTTACTTGTATTTTGCTTTAGTAGGTTAGTTAGGTGTCTTTGATTGCTTGTCTATTTGCTTTAATAGGTTAGATAGGTGTCTTTGCTTGCTTGTCTATTTTCTTTAATAGGTTGGATAGGTGTCTTTGCTTACTTGTTTATTTATTTGCTTTCATAGGGTAGTTTCTCATTGAATGTAGGTTGGAAAGTTAAAATAGTTTGCTTTTGTCATTTTCTTATTTATATGCTTAGATAGTTATTTTTGCTTATTGTCATGAACTAGTTTGCTTCACATAGGGTTTTACTTTCTTTCTTAGGAACTATCCATCGATCCTTGCCCCAAAAGTACTTAGGTTACCTAGTTTCAATTTGCTTACTAGGGTTTGTTCATTAGATAGTTTTTCTTGAGTAGATTAGCCTTAGATAGCTACCTTCCTTAGTTAGACTATATTCCTACCAGCCTTCTACCTTTGGCATATATTTTTCTACAACTCTAAGTTTACGTACCCTGGGTTGAAAATTTAATTGAGGGCTTTTACTGTGTTTTTAGTGCATAGATAACACCCATCAATATTCTTTCCTCCATTTGTCATTTCAGCCCCTGTTCTAGCTCCTCTACATGTAACAACTGTCATTCTTGGTCCTTCATTCCATTTTTCAGCTAATATCTTCTGCACATTCTGATTTTGATTACGGTTTTGGTTACCCTTGGCCTGCCATTTTGCAACTAGTCAAGGACAATATTTTGTCATGATCCAATGATCTGTAGTATGTGCACAATGTACACGGATTCATGCAGTCATGAGCCAAGTGTCACGGTTGATTACATTTATAACATATTATTTATCCTCTTCCTCCTCTACCAAAATTTCCTCTACTTCGACGTCTACCAAAGTTTCCTCTATTCCTTTGATTGAAAGCTCTTTGATTGTTATATTACAGACCACGCCCTTTTTATTCATCATTCTCCTCCTGAATCCTGTACATATATGATGTGCGTTCCCTCATCAATTCAAATGCGCAACAATCCTTCTCTTCATGTCCCACATATTTGCAAAAATTGAAAAACAAGTTCCTCGGTGTACTCTGATACTTTTGTAGTAATGGACACTTAGTGGGATGATGGCCCCATTTCTTACATATCTCACAATACCCTCCTCTTGGTAAAGGATTCGGCGCTCTAGCTGCTAAATACTACAGGAATGTTGGGAATTCGTCCTTGTGATGGCCTTCATTTACACACTTGGTACACCGAACATGTTATTGTTTCTCCCCTTTTGTAAGTTTGATCAATTGAGTTTTCAACGCATCCAACTGCGGTTGAACTTCTGTCATTCCTCCACTCTCTCCTACAAAAGATGACTCTAATTTCATTGCAATTTCCAATGCCTTGAGCTGCGACACAACCTTTTGTTGAATCAATAGACTAGGAATGTGTGGTAGAATCCCTGCAATAAGCCAGTATTGATGTTGTTGATATGGGATATGGAAAGTCATTCTACCTATCACATCCTTAAATCTCTGATCGAAATCCCATACTGACTACGTTTGTACATGTTTATTCTCATTTAATTCTGATGTATTGTGACTTTGAATTTGTCTTTTTGAACTCTTTCAGTAGTGCCTTCTTTATCTCTGCCAAAGTATTGTCTTGTCGTATAGGTGTGATACTCTACAACTTCATATACCATACTGGTGCATGACCTCTAAATGTTTTCGCTAACTGTGCAATATTCACAGCCTCATCATGTACGTTCTTAGTGGCCTAAATTGTTTCGCAAACAAACAAATGTTGATCTGGATCCTCTGACCCAACCCCCTAGAACTCAGGAAGTCTAAGAGTATTATCTACCCCTACCATGTTTCTTTGTGTAGTCCCTCCTCTTGGTAATGTTAGTTGACTTTGATTCAAATTTTGACTCTGTACACTACTTCCACTATTTTGACAGCTACTACTCTGTCCTCCTTGGCTAACTATGATGGATTTTGACAAGTCTTCAACTATTATCTCTGATTATGGTGACGCACACAGGGTCATGGATTAGACACAAGACTTAGTTTGAGTAGGACTTAACGAATCTTCTATTATTGGATTGGACTGGAACTCCTCTTCATCCCCTCCTATATATGGTATCTCCACTATTCAGATCATTGCACAAGGTTCTCTGCCCTCTGGCTCACTATGTGGATATTCTTTCCCATCCCCAGTCTTTCACCTCTTGTACCTCCTTCCTCTGCGCAATACTCCAAACCTGTATTATTCCTATGGTATACCCTCTTCATGCATCCTCAGTCCCTTATTTCCCTCTTCATTGCTTCCTTCATTCTCTCATGTTCTCACACTATCCTCTTGTCATCCCCAGTTTCCCCTATGTGCACGAACCCCTATAGCCATCAGATTCCATTATCATCATGTCCTTGTCACACAATATCATTTTTATCCATGTACCTAATGATTTCAAGAACCTTCAACATGGACCTTTGAAAAAGTCCCTTTCTACAACACTGTATGATTGAATACAATCTACTACAAATTCTACAACATAACATCCTAGTATGTTATCCAACCAAAAATAATTGCTCGAGTACTTGGGTTACTTACATAATTCAGTTGTATTACCAATTTAGGAGTTTAATTCCTCATCATTGCAGCCCTATATATTCCATTTTTATCTACTAATCTTTCTAGCCACTCAGTGAGAATAATTGGAAATTCACCAAAGAAAATTTCATGCAGATCTGTGTACACGTACCTTTGCATCCATTTCTTGTCACTCGTCTGAGTATTCTTATTCTCTTGTCATGCTCTTATTCTCTTGTCGTGCAAACTCTCATTCCTTTCTTTCAAACCACTCTGATATATCCTTCTTATTCATCCTCCAAACATTCCCTTAATCACAAATTTCCAGTTCCAACAATGGAACCATTTGTTGGCGATGTGCACAGGTTGTAAGACCCTAGGTTCGCGTTATATTTCACCAAAAAAAACCACCAGACATTGGCCCTTTTGGCATCACCTTCTTGCGTAGATGAAGTCTCACACAAGGTGCCTATTGGTACTGCAAGAACCAGGCTTCTACAGTATTGAGGGAATGGGAGGAGGTTGTCCTATTCATTCTTCTTTGTTGTTTTTGTGCACGAGATTTTGTCTGTGTTCCTTAATTACTACTTAGTGATTCATATTCATACTATCATGCTATTCCATATTCATATGCAATTAATTTTTGTAAAAATTAGTATCATTGTGCAAAGATTCAACATGAGATAAAACTAATCTACTATGAAACCATCCATAATCCATAAGAAAACATATAACATAATGCAACACAAGATTCAATATCATCTCTTTTACATTCATGTATTCATTCTCCTCATCAACAAACTATTATATTCAAGAACTATGGAACCCAATTATGTACAAGAACCAAAGTCAAACCAACTACTCAGGGAACCAACCATATTAAGGAACCCCTATTTTCCCAACCCGTTACATATTTATACAACAATCTAGGGCTAAAACCCTAATCTATTCATCCCAAAAATAACCCATTATAATGCATGGTCAGTTCAGTTAACTGGTTGTTCAGTTTCTTTCTTCTGCTTTTCAATATGCATGTTGTTTTTTTGTTGTTCTTTTATTTCCAGACTATTGGGTTGTCATCCTTCTGTCATGCTTTATTCTCTCGCTTTCTTCTCTTGCTTTTATCCTTTGTCGACTTTATTCTTTTGTTTGATTTATTCTCCCGTCTGCATGATTTCTTTCTTTTGCACACTTTCTTCCTTCTACGCATTGTCATCCTCAATGCACCTTAGCTACACACTCCCTATCTTTCCTTCTTCTTCCACACACTTTTCCTATACTTAGGATTTTTCCCAAAACTTTATCAAAACTCCAAAACACTTTCCAAGTTGCTTGTCCAACAATGAGGATTTTGTGTAACTCATCCATTGCTAGCTTATATAGGACCTTTAATTCTTCAATGGCATATATCTTGGGATTAAATCTTGAGGGAAGTGATCTAAGAACACTTTTTCCACAATGATGGTTTCTTTAACATCTTCACCCAATCCTTTGATATTTTTGGCAATCTCATCAACACAAATAAAATAGAGCTGCAATGCTCTCTTCTTCATTCATTCTAAGTGTCTCAAATTGTCCTCTATGGGTTTGTAATTTTCCTTCTTGACCTTGTCATCCCCTTCATATTTTTTTTGTATCTTGTCACACATCTCTTTTTCTGAATGAAAAGTCATGACTTTGACAAATATTTTTTTTGTATCTTGTCACACATCTCTTTTTCTGAATGAAAATGCATGACTTTGACAAATATTGACTCTTCCAGGCCACTCAAAATTGCATTCTTGGTTGTATAATTATTGTGACTAAACCTCTTTCCAATTGTATCTATAGTTGGAGTTGTTGGAGCTGTCTGGCCATTTCAACTTCACTCCAAATGTCAAATCCAAGAACTATAAAGTAATTTCTCATTCTTATGCTCTAGAAAGAATAATTTGATCCATCAAAATGGAGCTATGTGTGTAGAGAAACCTTCATGTCTATCCATAAGTATTGCAGGTATTCACCTTCCAATGGTTAGACCATTCTTGAAGGAACCTTCTCTGATATTGTTGGCACAGGCCAATTTTGGGGAGAATCAAGGAAGTTTTGAAGGAATTGAAGAAACTCCATAAAATAGGGAGCACGCTGGAATTAGAATAAAAGCAGCGTCAAAATAAGAGGAAAACCAGAGTCGAGAAAAGTGGTTACAAAATGGAAAAAATATTGTGAAGAAGTTGGAAAGTGGACAAGCGTCAACTTAGAGAAACAGTTGGATCGAGGACCAATCGAGATTAAGTCAAGAAGAAAGTAGACAGGCCTAATCTGCTTAGGGTTAGGGTTTTTGTAATGGCTTTGTACCAGTTTTTTATAAATAGAATGTATTAGGACGAGGAGAGGGTGGTTGTTATTGTTGTGGTTTTCCTTTTTTCGGTGTGTATTGTTGAGGTTGTAGTAGATCTTTGAGTTGAGCAAGGGGTCTTATGGAGATACTTTTTCGATCTGTGGAGATCATATGTAATGGCGGAAGAAATGTACAGTGCACAACACTAGATCTTACACGAATATGAATAAAGAGCCTAAGCGATAAGTCTTTGTGGATGTAGCCCCAGGGGGGGTGAACCACGGTATATCTATGTCTTACGTATGCAGTGTTTCTGATTGTATTTTCTTTAGTAATTTTATGATGAACATGTTAAATTATAACGGAAATAGCATTAGGCACTAAGAATAGACTAATGGGATCTGCAGAATAGCTCTAAATCAATGCATTGGCTAGTGTTTAGATGAGAATCTTGTGTTACAGTAGATAAATACTTTTCATTGAACATATGCTGCCATAATGGTTAAATAATTCCTATTAGAATAGTTGGGACAGTGGTCTGGAATAATATTTAATGAGGGTTTGAGGGCTAACAACGAGTAGATCCATTTCCTCTGAGGAAGAAAAACATCCCATCCCATGGTTACAGACATATGAGTCCTGTGGCCACCTATAGAAGCCATCTCGGGTGAGACTGCACAGTGTACTCCATGTGTTTTGTTTCCTTCTGGTATCTATAAGGGTCGATGGTCGAAAGGGTTGTTGTTAATCCTGTAGTTACAACTTGGGTTAGCCCGTAGTAAACCAACAATGGTTTGGTTATCAGTTGGAACTCAAAAGATTCGATCAGGAGGGATGTATCACACAGTATAGCATGAGGGATTAAGAAAGGGGATGTTTTTAGGTTGGAACCCCACGAAAGAGGATATTGAAAGATGGTTTACAATCTAGGAACTAGAGTTTTCCCACAAAGATAATAGAATCTCTAGATTTAAGCCAAGACAATATTTGGAAAGATATGTATTCAGTGAAATACACGAGAGTTTATTTAGTGATTTTCCCACGTTATTGTGGGATTAGATAACACGGTTGAAATATAACCATCCAAAAAATAGATTTAGATCAGTGGGGTGGACAGAAGAAAATATCGTGCGGTTGAAAAGGGTAAATAATAAATTCATGCATGTAGTAAATTTCTGGCTAGACAACATTGTAATGGGGTATATCTCTGAGTTTTTAGTAGATACATCAAAGTATTACAGTGTAGCAGAGAAGGATTTTCTTAAGGGTCCAAGGGGAAGGTACATCAGGTCATTGTACACTTCGATCAAAATATTATTGCATGATAAAGGGGTATTAACCATGGAATCAGACATCTAAACTACCCTGCATGAATGGGGGAGTTAGGGGAAACACTGACAAAGTTCTGAGATGGAGGGGGGAATGGATAGAGAAGAGTGCAGTAAAGAGAAATATCCCATTATGATGGATCAAGAGGAGATCTAGGAAATTATGCAGAAGGCAGGAACGACGTGTAGGGACATACCCTACCAATATAAGCTTAATAGGAAGAAAAGAGAAGTAGTCGAGAGGGAAGGCTTGGAGAGTAATGAAGAAGAGGTAGAGGATCTTCGTGTTGTGGAGCACATTGAAGAAATAATGCATGCCACATATGAAAGAAATACTAGAGGAGTGGGATCTAATGAGGAAGCAGATACCCCTATCCAAATCTGAATCAGTGTACAACCTACAACCCCATGTACGATTAACACATCAACAAAGAAAGAGTTGTTTAGAGAACCAATGAATGACAGCCAGAGGAAGCTAGGATATTAGAATAGAAGTGAGGGTACAAGTGGAAGTACCAGTAGCAGTACAGGTAGGGGTACAAGTGGAGGTACCAGTAGCAACACCAATGGGAGTTCAAGTCTGAACAACAGTACACAAATAGTAGTATCGCGTGGAGTAGGTACAACACTTTCAACAACTGTAGGCATAGATCCAACGATAATATTACCAGAGTTTCATGGGGATGGATCAGAAGACCTAGAGAAGCACCTATTCATGTGTGAGTGAATCAAAAGTAGCGCAATTAGCAATAACATTCAGAAACTGCACGTGGATTAGTATATGAGTCTCGCAGTAAACAATGCACAGGGTGCGTAGGGAGCAGTAGCAGAGATCAAGCATGCATTGATAAATGAGTTTCAGAGGCTGAAATTAGAGGATTAGTTTATGAATGAGATGATTGAGGTTAGACAAAAACCAAGAATATTTGTATGGGACATCGATCAAAAGTTCAATACATTGAAAGGTAAATTGAAGTATCCCATTTATGGCATGCAACACAAACAATTTTTTATAAATTCTATGTTACCACACTTTAAATATCCACTGAGACAACATAAATTTCAAACCTAGGCAGAGGCATTGCAAGCAGCGATGCAATTACAAGAGAATCAATATAAGCAGATAGATCCAGCTAAATAAGAGATAAACGAAGATATGAAGAACTTGACAGTGCAATTGAACCAGAACAAAAGTAGGGAGAAAAGAGAAGCAGTGTGGTGTACCCTATGTAGATCAAAGGGACATCACAAGAATGAGTGTCTGACATTTGCGCAGTACCTGGGAGTAGGGGTACCGAATCGATTTCCTACAATATTTCATTGGTGTGAAATATGAAAGACATATGGGCATGATCCTTATCACTTCCCTATGATGCAGAAGCACAAGACAGAACTGAAGAGTACTTTCTGTAACTTTTGTAAGTAAGTAAGACACGAAGACAAACATTGTAGAACTCTAGAGTTGATGAAGGAAAGAACCTCAAATACATACAGGATGTAGGTTGATTTTATGGCAAGACAGACTGCGCCACAACTTGGAAATTCACAACAATTTCAAGTAATGTCATAGTTTCGGCAACCCCCGCAGTATAATCATGCACCCCAGTATCATCAACAAAACATGGATCCATAGAGGAACATAGGAGGATTCAGAGGTAGAGTAAGAGGAGGAATGGGAAGAGGCAAAGGGCCTATTATCTTCCATAATTTTCAACAGCAAGGACAGTATGGCAAAGATTTTACTCCACCAGCATCAACATGTATGTACTGTTGCGCAGCAGACCACATGATAGAAGAGTACCCGAAGTTAATGATGAATATCCAAGAGAAGATGAATCTAAACAACTAGAATGTTCAATGGATTGTTTCAGAAATAAGGCATCCTAGGATGAACATCAACATAGTGACTAGATGAGGAGTGAAGACATGAGCAGATGTTTAGGATCAGAAGAAGGAATCTCAATGTCAGATTCATAAGAGCACTCAGCCACAGCAGCAGTTTGATGCAAAGAAGGAGAAGGAAACTTTCAAGGAAGAAAAGAAGGAGTTTCTAAAGGAGAATGAATAATCCACATCAAACACTGCAGAGAGGTATGATACTCCTATTTTGTATATGCCTTAGTCTTTGGATCATACTTAAAAGGGAGAGCAAACAAAGAAAGTAAGTGACTTAAAGAATTTCCTGGAATCTTGTTTTAAATTACTTAATGATAAGAATTCCATGGATTTGTTTAAAAATATGCTTGATAAATATAGCATAGAAGAAGGGGTAGGAACAAAACTAAAGAAGATCAATCAGGTCCATAGAAAGAAAAGAACTAGCAGAAAGTTCGGATTGAATGAAAATATAGGATACTTTAATATGGGAAATGTTATCCTAAACTTAGGATCAGATGTCAACATCTTTCCAAACAAGACTTAGGAAGTAATGGGAGAACCTACACTAGGGTATTCCAATATCCAGTTGAAGCTAGAAAACTAGCATAGAGTGATTCCCATAGGTATATTTAAGGATACAACCGTGGATTTATATGGTGTGTGCACCACAACAGATTTTCAAGTAATGGATATGGTGGATGAGTCTATACCATTTCCAACATTATTGGGAATTGATTGGACCTTTGATAATCAGACCATAATTAATTTGAATACTAGGAAGATAATATTTGAAGCTGGGAACTTTAGGGTAGTAGCACCTTTAGATCCATCAGATTGTGAAAGATATGTAGAACATGTGCCTGACATTGTTCTAGAGAATGATGTAAACCAATTGTATAGAACTACTATGCAAGAGGAAGATTATGTGAATCCAACTGCAGATGGAGTACTCAGTTGGAGGAGTATCAATTCCAACATGTCAGATTCAGATATTGGAGTAGAAAACTGGAAGCAACAATTGCATGAAGTCTCTATGAGGAGGTGTGCTAGAGTTACACACGCAGTAATATGGGTTGGGACAGAAGTAAGACAGTTTCCCACATTTACTGAAGAGGAGGATCTAGAAAACTTCCTGACATAATTTGAATCGGATTTTTTGGATAGTCAGAGATTATTGGTGTTGGATATAGCACTGAGAGACACACATGCAAAATGGTGGGGTGCACATAAGGAGGTAATTCAGTATTGGTATCATTGTAAGCGACTGATGTGCATAAGATTTGGTAGGAATCAGCGGGATCGACCCTTATAGAAGTATAATGGAAGAGGGGACCCAAGACATCATATAAATGATTGTGTCACTAAATAGATATTGGTACCACCAGGGTAATGGACACATTAATTTATTCATACATTAGAAGGAATACCAAGTAATTAGTACAAAGAGAAGGAACTGCACAGAGAAATTGTGAGTTGGGGTGCAATGCGGAAAAACTTTATTAAGACTTTTTCATTTGAAAGTGAGAATCCATGGGTGGATCTAGCATTACAGAGGATCAAAAAGAAAATTTTTGAAGAGTATTGGGTAGATACAGTGACAGTAGAAAGAGACTACATAAAATAAACACTTGAACAATTAGTTTATTTTTATCAGGTCGCAGAGGATGAAGAAGTAAAAGACAACCCACGTGACATAATATATTAGAAGGGGAAGGAGAAAGAGGGCTAGAAGGACCTCAGTTACAATCAGAATAATTTACTTCACCAATGAATATTTAAAAGGGCAATATTGGGACTAAAGAAAATCCCAAGATAGCTAGCATTGGAGATTACTAGGATAGTGAGACAATGGAAAAGATAATGGAATTACTGTGTGATTATAGTGATTTATTCCCAGCCATATTTTCATAGATGAAAGGGGTAGTAAGATAAATTGGATAAATGAAGATACCCCTCAGACTAGATGCAAGGACAGTTAGACAGAGACCATACAGATTAAACCCCATAAATAAGCAAAAAGTTAAGGGAGAAATTGACCGAATGCTAGAATCAGGAATCATAGAACCTGTGGAAGATTCAGAGTGGATTAGTCCAATGGTGGTATAGGAAAATAAGACTGGAGGTATTAGGATATGTGTGGATATGAGGAAATTAAATGATGCATGCCTGCATGAACCTTTTCCTACTCCATTTACAGATGAGATTTTAGAGAATGTGGGAGGACAGAAAGTGTACTCCTTCACAGATGGATTTTCAGGTTACCATCATATCATAATTTCTTGAGAGGACAGGTACAAAAATACATTTGCAACAGAGTGGGGGTCATATCAGTACACAATAATGCCATTTGGTTTAAATAATGCACCAGTGATATTTTCCAGAGTAGTAGTATCTACATTCAAGTATTTTATACATAAAATTTTAGAAGTTTATGTGGATGATTAGATAGTATTCAGTTTAATGAAAGACCATGTACAAATTAAGGTTAATGTTAAAGAGATTTAGGCAATGTCAGATCTCCTTGAACATTAAGAAATGTATATTCAGTACACCATTTGGCATCCTACTTGGACACATTGTATGCAAACAAGGCTTGATAGTAGACCTTGCAAATATTGTTGTTATTGTCAATTTACCACCACCAAAGTCAATGCGCCAGTTGAGAGAATTATTTTTCCACACAGGATATTATAGGAAATTCATGAAGGGTATGGAAAGCTTATTGCGCCCATGGAGAAGTTACTAAAGAAAGACATCAGGTTTCATTGGAATGATGAATGCCAAGAGAGATTGAACATACTGAAAGAGAAGATGGTGACAACACCAATTATGAGATTTCTCGATTGGACAAAAGAATTTCATGTGCATGTGGATGCTTCATCCATTTCACTTGGAGTAGTATTGACACAACCAGGTGAAGGAGACATTGATCACCCAATATATTTTGCTAGTAGAAAGTTGTCTGAGTCTTAGCAGAATTATAATACTACAAAAATGGAATGTATGGCTATGATATATGCCTTACAGAAGTTTATACATTATTTATTGGGTCAACATTTTAAGATGTTTGCAGATCATTCTGTGTTGAAGTACCTAGTTAACAAGCCAATGTTGGGGGGAAGGATCTATAGATGGTTGTTATTGTTTCAGGAATATGATTTTGAAATCATAGTAAAACCAGGGAAGTTGAATGCAGGAACAAATCATCTATCAAAAATTACTAATGGAGAGGAGTCAAAGAACTTAGAGGAGAATTTTACTGATGCCAACTTATTTTATATTCAAATTGTTGATGATTATTTTGCTAACATTGTTGGATTCTTGAGCATGGGAATGGCTCCCAAGGAATTTATTGACGTGCAGAAAAATAGTTGGTAGTGCACATTGCAGACTATCAACCAATTGCAGGTCATTTATACAAGTTAGGTGCAGATGGAATTCTGAGAATATGTGTGATGGAGCATGAATKMTCCATGGTGCTAATAGAAGAACATGAAGGGATAGATGGAGGGCACTATGCAGAAAATCCTACAACACAAAAGGTGTTGTGCGCAAGATTATGGTGGCCTATAGTACATAAGGATGCAAAGGAATACTATCAGACATGTGATGTTTGTCAAAGGGTGGGAAAACCATTCAGAAGGGATGAAATGCCACTTATTCCCCAAGTAACCTTACAGGTATTTGATAAATGGGTTATGGATTTCACTGGACCTACTAATCCACCAGCAAGGAGATCAGGAGCCAAATACATCATCACTGCGACAAAATACTTAACCAGATGGGCAGAAGCAGGCCCACTAAAGGACCGCAACACATAAACTATAGCACAGTTTCTCTATGAGAACGTGGTGACCAGATTTGTATGTCCTAGAATTTTGTTGAGCGATCAGGGAACCCATTTTATTAACAATACAATCAAAGCTATGACAGAATAATTCGAGATACATCATCAGAACAACACACCTTACCATCCCCAAGAAAATGGTACCGTAGAATCTTTTAACAAGATTATAGAGAATGCATTGATAAAGATTTGCAATGTGAATAAGGATGATTGGGATTTGAAGGTATCAACAGTACTATGGGCTTACAGGACTACATACAAGAAGCTTATAGGACAAACACCATTCAGAATGGTGTATGGGAAAGAAGAAGTGGTTCCATTGGATTATTTAGTACCTAGTCTATGCATTGCAACAATAACCAACATGACAGAAGAAGGTGTTGCGCAGGAAAGATTGGATCCGCTGATGGAGTTGGAAGAAGATAGGATTTTAGCAGGATTTCACGAGGAAGTACAGAAAGAAAAGGACAAAGCTTGACATGATAGGCACATAAAGAAGAAAATATTTAAGGAAGGAGATCCAGTTCTCCTTTATGACAACAGATACCTACAACACCCAGGGAAGTTCAAAATGCACTAGTTAGGGCCTTATCAGGTAGAGGCCATTACAAATGGAGGTGTTTTTTTATTGAAAGATCTTGCAGGAAAGAATCTTAGAGGACTAGTGAATGGAATTCGACTAAAGTTGTATCAAGACAATCGAACTAACAACTTAAGGTAAAAATAGAGAGAGAAGTTATGAATGTACATATTGTATATAGTGGATGTTAGAAGAAAAAGAAAAAAATCCATAAAAAGAGGAAATATATCAAAAAGACAAAAAGATAGAAGAATGTTAGAGGGTTTTTGATGTAATATATTTAGTATTAACAGTGCATCGTAGAAAACCAGTGTTGAAGAAACTAAGCACTGGAAAATAGTTGACAAACACAAAAAGTGGAGCGCGCAGGAAAAAGTGAAAAAGTGACAACTGACAGTGCGAAATAGATGTCAATACACCGTCCTGCTATAAAGTCAAAAAAAGCGGGAAAATGTGGTAATTTGTGTTCTTTCACAAAGGAGAAGAATGAAGAGTGAAGCTTAAGCGCGAAAGAGTGACAATTCATGATAGCAAGTGGAGAATTAGAGTTCAACAGTCTAAATATTAACAAGATGTCGCCACCACGCGTTGGAGCACCGAGCAAAGCTAGGTGAAACATGAGAAGTAGTGCTCGAGTGACACAAACAAGGACGCAACACATGCCCATAGTCGTGGATGTGGATGATATTAATACACCAGAGTATGATCCACATACCACGCAAGTTGCGGAGGAGCAAAACCCATCACAGGAGGCCAGGCAGTCTGAGGAGGAAGTGGAGAGGAAAAAATCGGACGCATCCAGGGGAAAAGGGCCACAACAGTGTGAACAGACCACAGATTATTTGCAGCAAGGGCTAGATCTAGAAGAAGAGCATGAAATAGAGAACCAGAGCATACCAGAGGTCAGGGGGTCATCCCCACAAGGGAAGAAGAAGGTGCAAGCTGAGAGCAGTCTGCAAGGAATATCACACACACAAATGAAATTGGCAATAGTAATGCCAAAAATCCCAGAAGGATTAAAGGCAGTTGATGAGATGGTGGGAGGAGAAGACACCATGAAATACTTCGATCATGGCATGGCTGACATAGTCAAATTCCTAGATTTGGTGCATCCTAACTACATGGAGAGTAGAGGAGAGGGCCCATCAGGAGCACCATTGTTGGAGCCTACGTAGTGGATATTGGGGCTCTACAATACATGGATCATGAATTTGTTGGATATACCACACTTTGGGTGCAGTAAACACATCAATGGATGTGTGAAGCAACTCCTAGTAAGGGTGCAAGGAGGAATTTTGTGGATGGATAGGCCAGTGCCTATCAATTTTGATTTGATTGCAACCATCACTGGGCTACCCATGGATGGGGAGAAGACAAAATAGTACTTAGAGGATAAAACTAAAGCAAAATCCATCTCCGACGAAATCAAGGAAAATTATGGCATGGAGAGAGGAAATAGGGGAATAATGATCTGTGACATAAATGATCATGTGACGAGATTTGATACAAGGCTTCTAGGGTGCAATTTAATGTGTTGTTTTAGAAAGCAGGAAGTACCAGCGGGAGTGGTAGCAGCTACAATGCAGTTCCCGGAGGGGAGCTTGATGAGCTAGGGCCTTTATCTGCTTAATTCTTTCTTAGATTATTGCAAGGACACACAGGATTGGGGCTTTGAGTTCCACTACTCATGGTTACTCATCCTCATTGCACTTGTAGGATGGAAATAACCAACGTACAGTATGTTCCTACAGAGAATAGGAAAGTGTGGTGCAGCCCGTTACATGTCTCTTAGAAGAAAAGAAGACCCAAAAGAAAAGAAAATAAACAACAATGTATTCTCTCTGTACTTGATGGAGATCTGGAACCTCTTAGCTGATACATGAAGGATTTCCCCAGAGACTATCGAGGAGTTTGGACAAATAGAAAATTTTCAAGCATCATGCCACAGCATGTGGGTACAGACAAAGAGAGACCTAGCCAAGGAGTGGCTACAGCTGAGTTACTGTATGACAACGTAGGACATACAGATGGAGGTCCAGGATTAGCCCGATGAATGGAAAGTTCCAGTGATTCCAAGGATACTTCCAGGAGGACAGACTCGGACGTGAGACAGAACAGTCCCTACGCAGTAGACAGACACAAACAACGTGAGAAAAAAGAAGAATTTCACATAAGGCCAAGTGGGGGGAAGCATCCCCATACAAAAGAAAAGAAATACACATAAGAAATCATAGCATGGTTCTACATGRGATCCACCGCGCAYAGAGYAGGCATCAAGAGGAACAATAAAACATGTGTGCACAAAAGAAGTGCAAATGGAGACACGGGAAATACCCATGGCAGAAGAAATTGAGAAGAAGATGGGCATGGATACACAGATGCATGAGGCATATGCACCATTAGATTCCCAAAGGAAGAGGATAGGGGAGAAAGCAAGTGGCTCTAGGAAGAAGGCGAAGGCCCATAGGAAAACACTAAAAACATCACTGACAGCAGATTATGTGGAACTAATAGCCACCACAGTCGAAGATAAACTATCAAAGGTGTGGGAGAATGCAAAGAACCACAGGGATTCGATTCTGGAGAAAATATAGGAAGTAAAAAATGCGCTAGAGCAGTTGAGGATCAGGGCATAACAGTCATCAAAAGATAGACCAGCAAAAATTAATGAAGGATTACCTGTTGGAGAAATAGTGAAAATTACAGCGGAGGGCAGCGCCAATTTTATCATAACCCCTGATATGTTGTTCACCAATGAGGAGGTAGCACAGAGTCCCTTAAATGAAATTGATACATTAGACTTGGAGTTTCCCAAGATCCCGACAAAGGTGCTCTATAATATAGAAATAAGTGTTGCGCAAGAAATTTAGTCCAGGGCTAGGTATGATGTGACGAATCTATAGATATCATAAGAGGAAAATATCACACTAAAGGAAGAATCTAGCCAAGAAGGGCGGGAAAATAAGATAGCGTAGAAAAAAGTAGAGGATATGGAGAAGTACATAGTCGAAGTATTTCTAACCATCCCAGGAAGCATAGAGTCAAAGGGAGTATCTTCTGAAGAGAATATGAGGAAAATAGCGCATGCCTTAGTGCAATACAAGGACCAGATAAAGGAAATGGAGGAGCACGCAGTACCCACTACTCCACCAGAAGTAAGAGCGCAACGAGAAAAAGACACAACAGAATCTACGAAAAGTATAGCGCATGCCATTTATAGGATGATAGAGCTATTGGAAAAAAGTGGCGAGTTGTGGACACAGCTCTTAGAATATGGAATATTGCAAGACCTGTAAGAAAGGGAAAAGAATGTACATGCAGTAATGGCAGATCTAAAACAACGACAGAAGACAATGTCACTGCCCGAGAAAATCAAGACTGCGATAGAAATGAAGAACCTACAAGCAGAGGAGAAAGCAGTGCAGGCATTGAAAATTGAAAGACAGACTCAATCGGTGCCCTTGCAAGAAACGGTGGAGCAGTTGGTCATGGAGATCGACACAACAAAGACAGGGGTGGAACAGATAGGCTTGGAGGGAGGAGATATATTGAAGCCTCTAGTCACCACACAGATGGTAGAAGCCATGACGGAGAAGAGAAACCAGGCTAAGGAGAAATGTTTGCATATAGCAGAGATGTATGAAGCACTGGCACATGCAGTAAAATATGCAGCAATCCCAAAGTGACTCGGGACGAGTCATGATGTTAGTCTTGGGGGCCTATTGGCGCAGGACAATTTTGGGGAGAATCAAGGAATTTTTGAAGGAATTGAAGCAGCACCAGAAAATAGGGAGCATGCTGGAATTAAAAGAAAAGCATCCTCAGAATCAGAGGAAAACCAAAGTCGATAAAAGTAGTTACAAAGTGGACAAACTACTGTGAAGTAGCTGGAAAGTGGACAAGCCCTGACTTAGAGCAACGGTTGGATCAAGGACCAGCCGAGATTAATTCAAGAAGAAAGTAGACAAATCTAAGTCGCTTAGTTTTAGGGTATTTTTAAGGTCTTTGTCCCAGTTTTGTATAAGTAGAATGTATTAGGACAAGGAGATGGCGGATTTGTTTGTTGTTGTGGTTGTCCTTTTTGCGGTGTGTATTGTTGAGGTTGTAGTATATCCTTGAGTTGAGCAATTGTGGAGAGACGTTTGCGATCTATGGAGATTGTATGTAATGGCAGAAGAAATGTACAGTGCGCAGCACTAGATCTTACAAGAATATGAATAAAGAGCCTAAGAGACAAATATTTGTGGACGTAGCCCCAAGGGGTGAACCACAGTATATTTGTGTCTTATGTATACAGTGTTTATGATTGTATTTTCTTTAGTAAGTTTATGATGAACATGTTAAATGATAAAGGAAATAGTACTGCGCACTAAGAATAAACTAATGGGATTTGCATAGTATCTCTAAATGAATGTATTGTCTAGTGTTTAGATGAGAATCTTGTGTTACAGTAGATAAATACTTTTCATTGAACATATGTGACCGTAATGGTTAGACAAGTCCTATGAGAATAGTTGGGACAGTGGTCTAGAATAAGATCTAATGAGGTTTTGTGGGCTAACAGTGAGTAGATCCAATGCCTATGATGGAGAAACACATCTGATCCCATGGTTGCAGACATCTGAATCCTGCGACCACCCATAGAATCCATCTTGGATGAGACTGCGCATTGCATTGTGTTTCCTTCTGGTATCTAGAAGGGCTGATGGTAAAAAGGGTTGTTGGTAATCCTGTAGTTACCAATTATTAGGTAAAACAATTGGTATCCAGAAGGGTCGATGGGCGTGACATTTGTGGGCCATAGTGGGACAAAGAGTGGATACTCGTGGATTGAATGAAAACAAAGTCTGAATCTATTTCCAAAGCTAAAAAGGAAGATCAGATCTATCTTTAGTGACAGCTTGTTGAGCAAAGAAAAAGCTATAGGAAAGTCTAACAACAAGAAGGTACAACATAACTATCTACAGTAATAAAAGGTATGCTATATTCTTATCTAAAGTATATCCTTGGTGAATTTTTTGATATGGTCATGAGATATTGATATCTTGTCCTTGAGGGACTGTTTGTTGTATGTTATATTGTGTACAAGACGGATATACAGAGATATAGTGCTATTATATTGGTTGTTAGTTGTTGGGATACTTCATTGAGCATCTTGTTAATACGTATCCTATGTTATATGGAGTATGGTTGAGGGTTTATGATTGAGACATAGTGTTATCAATAAAAAATGGGTTTTTATAACAGTGAGAGTTTTTTGTATGGTTAATATAAGGGTTCTTATATCACACGAGTTCAGTGAGACATATGTATGAACCTAGTACATGGTTGTGTTAGATCTACTTGGATATTGGATGATTATTTTTTCTATCATATCATCCAATTTATGAGAAGATACAGAGTGATCAGACAGTGACAGAGACTGAGACAGTGACACGGACAACGAAACAAAAAGAGTGTTGATGTACTAGTAGAGTTTCGTGCTAGTCCGCGAGTTGCAACAAGCAAAGGTGTCGACATCTGCAAGTTGTATTAGGGAAAGGAGTGGATACTCATGTATTGCAGTATAGATAGGTCACGGTTCTGCAGGAAAGTTTTCAAGAAGTTTGGTACAGTTTGGGACAAGATTTCAATAACAATTATTACAATGACATATTGTTTACATTTGATATTTATACTTCAAGGTGGTTTGGATGGGCCAAGGATAGGTGGTTACATCCAGCTTTTGGTTGTATCTGGATAACATAGGGGCTTGTATCCTCCTTCTAGTTGTAGCCAGAGAATTGGGGAGTTGGATCTTCCCTCAAGTTGTAGCCTAAGAATCTAGGGGGTTTGAGCCTCCTTCCATTTGWAGCTGGAAAACAAAGGAATTTGGTGCTTCCAATGAATGTACTTCTTAAATATATATAAGAAAAATCATTACGTGTTTTTCTCCCGCATTGGGTTTCCACATAAAATTATTGGTGTACTGTGTACTGTGTATGATTTCTCATTGTTCATGGTTTATTTATTTTGCACTTGTTGAATGATATTGGTAAATTGATATTAAATATAAAAAACACTTATATATTGTGGTTAAAAAGGATTAAATTCCTCTAGTACTGATGCACCCCTCCTCTCAGTAATCCAACAATTGGAATTAGAGAGATGTTCCTTCAAGAATTCGTTTAACCATTTGAAGGTAGATCATGGAGAGAAACAGTATGTATAAAAATGGAATACCGTGGTTTCATGGAAATAAATATGCATTCTGGAGAAAAAGGATGAAAACATATGTACACGTACAGGGATTTGAGGTTTGTAAATCAGTAGTAGATGGATATAAAGAACCTGTCATTCCTCCAACAAATGAAAATGGAAGGAAACTCGGTATAAATAATTTGAAAGCCAAAAATGTTATCCTAAATGTTTGGTTGATCTGGTATATGTCAAATTTATGCATTGTAGCTCCTCAAAGGAGATTTGGGAAAAAATTCAGAATGTTTTTGAAGGAGATGAAAAATTTAAGGAAGAAAAGCTTGAAACTTTTAGAGGTCAATATGAACAGTTGAAGATGAAGGAAGATGAAAATATTGCATCTTACTTTTTACGAATTGATGAAGCAGTGAATGAAATTAGAGGATTGGGAGAAGAAGTTGATGAATCTATAACTGTTCAAAAAGTAATAAGATCTCTCCCAATGAGATTTGATCCTAAGATATCGACACTAGAAGAAAGAACAGATCTGGATTCAATAAGAATGGATGAGCTACACAGAATATTCACAGCCTTTGAAATGAGAACTGAACATGAGAATCCAGTTACAAAAGAAGAAGCATTCAAAGAATCCAAGAAGTAAAAGAAAAAGGGAAAGAAAAAGGAAAATCCAGATAGCGRCAGCAGTTATACCTCAGAAGACGATGAAGAAGTAGCCAACTTTGTCAGAAGACTAAAAAAGGGAACCAACAAATATAGAGGTAAGATTCCATTGATTTGTTTTAATTGTGATGGTATTGGTCATTTCACTAACAAATGTCCCCATAATAGAAAGACAAGGAATGGAGAAGATGATTCAAATAGAAAAAAAATATACAAAGGCAAAAGAATCAAAAATAAATTTTTCAAGAAAAGCTTTTGCACCAAAGAAGACAACACCTTATCCGACGAAGACAAAGTTAGTGAAAGTGATACAGAAAGGGTTCTATTCATGGAAATAGAAGATTTTGATGAATAAGGCACCGACGAATAATATGAAGATGCATAAGTTGACTATAGAGAAGAACTGTTGAGTTCCATAGAAGTTATAAAAAGGGAAAATAATAAACACAAGTCATTATAGGAAAAACTAAAAAGAAAAGAGGAAGCTCAAAATTCCAACTCCGAAGAAATAGAGCAGATGCTCACTAAATTAAAAATCCATGCTGAAGAAGACAAAATAATTGAAGAAGCACTCAAAGAATGGTTGGAAGAAAAATAAAGGATAATTGGAGGTTTGGGATCATAGATTGTCACATTGAGAAAATACCTTCAAAACAAAATCATGAAAAATAGCTCTAAAGTTTTGGATAATATTATTAATAGTCAAAGGCCACATCATGACAAGTTCGGACTAGGATACAATCAAACAGAAAATGGATCAAGATCCAAAACAACAAATCAAGAAACACAACCAAGAATATGCAGAGACAGTCAAAGGAGACAAGAAGATTTACAAGGAAGATCATAGAAACACTCCTCCACCCAAAAGATTCAGATTTCAGAATCAACGAAAATCGGAAACAAAAAGGCCTCAAGAAGAAGAAGGGTTCAGAAGAGTAACTCATTTTAGAATATATACAACTCTCAAGTATCGAACTATCTTTATTGGTTTATGTTATTCGTGTATCAATTTTGGACATAAGTCTATTAATTGTATAGAAAATAACATGAACAGAAAAAACTGTGAAAGTTATGCATGAAATGATTATTCAAGAAGGCCTAGTGAAACACAGAATAAAAGCTACAACAAGTTGGAATCCTTGAGTACTAATATGGAATGTTGTAAATGCAACAACTTTTGACTAATGGCCAAAGATTCTAGAATGACAATTCCTCCAAGAGAATCACAATAAAATAACAACAGTCAGACAAGAACCTCAAAGAATATGGATAAGGAAGAAGAATCAGTTCAACAATTAAGAATGCACACTTGCTTTATAAGCTAAACACAAGAAACGTGGTTGGTGTGTTGATAGTGGTTGCTCAAAGAACATGATAGGTGATAAGGATAGGTTTCTAACCTTGAGAAAAGAAAGAGATGGATCAGTCTCCTTTGGAAACAATGACTCGTCCAAAATCATTGGAAGAGGCACAGTCAGAATTGGAAACAAGGATACCAACTCAGAGAATGTTCTACGAGTGGAAGATATGAAACACAATCTTCTGAGTGTAAGTCAAATGTGTGACCAAGGTCACAAACTTGTGTTCAATTCACAGAAATGTGAGATAAGAAAAGCAGGTTCATGCAGAGTGGTTGTGACAAATGTAAGAACTTCAAGAAACATATATGTATTAAGTGAAATTGGAAATGAAAATTGTTGTCTAGGAAAGGAATATGAAATGTGGATATGGCACAGAAGAATGGGTCACATAAACTTTGACAATCTTGTCGATTACAGGGTTACATAGTCAACAATCCAGGGCAACATTGCCCATGGATCCTATACACTAAGAGAACTTCTCAGTGCTCACAGATTTTGTTAATGAATCTGCAATATTCTTCAAAATATCCACCTTCATCAGCAACACTTTCTTTTCTTCAACCATGTCTCTCACAAAGTGATATTGAATATCAATATGCTTTGTATTTGAATGATAAAACAGGTTCTTTGCTAGAAAAATTGCACTTTGAATGTCACAATCTATCCTTACAGTTTGTTGTACCAATCTAATACCTGAACACAATCTTTGTAACCATAGGGATTCCTTCATTGCATGAGTGGTTTCCATGTATTCGGTTTCTGTCCACTATAGCATGTATTTTTCTCATCCAACAAATTGCTTCTCCAAACAGGTTAAACGCATACCTGCTTGTAGATATCCTACGATCCAGATCTCCAGACGCGTCTGCATCTATAAAGCCATGTATTTCCAACACTATGTCCAATCCTAGTATTCCTTGGTATCACAATCCATAGCTAGTAGTTCCACGCAAATACCTGAAAACCCTTTTTATTGATGCCCAATGCTCCTTCCTTGGTTTTGACATATACCTGCTCAAAACTCTCAGTGCATGTGCAATGTCTGGTCTAGTACATATGATTGCATACATCAAACTGCCAACTGCACTTGCATATGGAAAAAGAGACATGTCATCCTCCTCTTCCCGTGTCTTGGGACATTTATCCATAGATAACTTTACACCAACAAGAATAGGAACCTTGATCGGTTTACATTCCTGCATATTGAACCTCTGCAATATTGTCTTAACATATTTTCTCTAATTTAACCATAGTTTCCTCTTTTTCTGATCTCTTTTAATTTCCATGCCCAAAATGAAATTTGCATTACTGAGATCCTTCATGTCAAATTTAGAGGACAACTGAGTTTTCACATCCTGGATAATCTCCTTGTTGTTTCCTATCAACAACATGTCATCCACATATAAGACCAAATAAATCAAATGATCACCAATTAATTTAAAATACACACNTTCTGTCCACTATAGCATGTATTTTTCTCATCCAACAAATTGCTTCTCCAAACAGGTTAAACGCATACCTGCTTGTAGATATCCTACGATCCAGATCTCCAGACGCGTCTGCATCTATAAAGCCATGTATTTCCAACACTATGTCCAATCCTAGTATTCCTTGGTATCACAATCCATAGCTAGTAGTTCCACGCAAATACCTGAAAACCCTTTTTATTGATGCCCAATGCTCCTTCCTTGGTTTTGACATATACCTGCTCAAAACTCTCAGTGCATGTGCAATGTCTGGTCTAGTACATATGATTGCATACATCAAACTGCCAACTGCACTTGCATATGGAAAAAGAGACATGTCATCCTCCTCTTCCCGTGTCTTGGGACATTTATCCATAGATAACTTTACACCAACAAGAATAGGAACCTTGATCGGTTTACATTCCTGCATATTGAACCTCTGCAATATTGTCTTAACATATTTTCTCTAATTTAACCATAGTTTCCTCTTTTTCTGATCTCTTTTAATTTCCATGCCCAAAATGAAATTTGCATTACTGAGATCCTTCATGTCAAATTTAGAGGACAACTGAGTTTTCACATCCTGGATAATCTCCTTGTTGTTTCCTATCAACAACATGTCATCCACATATAAGACCAAATAAATCAAATGATCACCAATTAATTTAAAATACACACAATGATCCTCTTTTCTTCTTGTGAAGCCAAGTCCCATCATATAAGTATCATTTTTTTATACCACATCCTTGGTGATTGTTTTAAACCATACAAGGACTTTTTCAGCTTGCATACCAACTCCTTCTTTCCCTTCACAAAAAATCCTTCTGGTTGCTTCATATATATTTCTTCTTCCAGATCCCCATGTAGGAATGGTGTCTTCACATCCATCTTTTCTACGTCAAAAACAAAAGTAGCAGCAATAGATAATAGAAATATTATAGAAGTTAAATTGGCAACAAGAGAAAAAATCTCACCAAAATCAATTTCCTCAACCTGGGAATAACCATTTTCTACTAACCGAGCTTTTTATTTCTCCACTTTTCCTTCTGCATTCAGCTTATTTTTAAATACCCATTTGTTTCCAATGGGATTTATTCCAGACAGAAAATCCACTAGATCCCAAGCCTCATTCTTATCCAAGGCTACCATTTCTTCATCCATGGCCCTTTTCCAGAAATTTCCATCCTCTGAATCCACTACCTCCTTGATATTTCTAATATCATCTTCAGAAATGGACAAAGAAAAATTTGAACGAAAATCAGATGGAGTATACCTTTCTGGTATCCTTCTTTCTCAAACCGATCTCCTCAATACTGGAGTATGAGGATCTTCTTCTTCTGTATATTTTGATTCATCGTCCTTTAAATCAAACTCTATTTTCTCTGGTTCTTACTTACTTGGTAGGACTTCCTATTTAACAACATCCTTCATTTCTCTAAATACCACATCTTGGTTATAAACAATCTTCTTATTTTTTGGATTCCAAAGATTATAACCTTTTAGATCATCGTTATACCCAATAATGATACACTTTTCAGCCTTCCTATCTAGCTTACTCTTGTTTTCCTTTGGAACATGAACAGAGGCCTCACCTCAAAATACCTTGAGATGTGTGAGAGAAGGTTTCTTACCAATCCATACCTCTTGTGGAGTCTTTTCATCCAACACTAATGAGGGTGATCTCTTGACTAGGTAACATGCAATACCCATTGCCTCTGCCCAGAATTCTTGCCCTAACTCGGCACCACTGAGCATGCACCTTGATTTTTCCATCAGTGTCTTATTCATCCTTTCTGCAACTCCATTTTTTTGAGGTGTATATGGAGTATTATTCTGCCTTGCTATACCACACTTCTTACAGAATTCTTCAAATTCATTCCCACAGAACTCTCTGCCATTATCTGTCCTCAACACCTTAATTATCTTCTCTATTTGATTCTCAACAAGAGCCTTAAACTATTTAAACATGTCAAAGAATTTAGATTTTTTCATGAGGAAATATATCCAAGTATCCCTTGAGAATTCATCTATAAATGAGACATAGTACACATATTTTCCCAATGATGGAACCGACAAAGGTCCAAACACATCATTGTGAACTTGATGTAAAATTCCTCCTGCCCTCGTTGCACCAGAGGGGAATCTTACCCGACTTTGCTTCCCATCTACACAATTTTCACAGAAATCAAAATCCATAGAGAATTTAAACATGCCTTCAACCATACCTTTCAGTTAAACATACCTTCAACCATACCTTTATTGTGTAGTAGTCGAAGACCCTTCTCTCTGATATGCCTCAGTATTTGATGCCACAACATAACCTTTTCTTCAGAGACTGTAGGAGTTCTTTCTTCGTCAACTCCAATATTAGGAACAATGGAACTATTACACCCATCACTAATAGCGCTTCCTTGCAACTTATAGAGAGTTCCAAACTGAAGTCCCTTTAGCAACACCATTGCTCCTCGAACCATCCTACAAGTTTCCTTTTCAAATATTGTTTTTACCCCTGTATCATCCATTTTGCTTACAAAAATCAAATTCTTGGCCAATCCTTAGATGTGTATAACACCAGGTAGTGTTCTAATCCTTCCATATATGAGCTTAAACTTGAATTTTCCTTGACCTATGATTATGGTTGTCAAGTCATCACTTAGGAAAACATTACCTCCACCATACCTTTCATATTCATAGAACCACTCCCTATGGGGAATCATATGAAAGGATGCACTTGAGTCAACCAACCATGCATCATGATCTGTGTGTGTTCTTGAAGAATCAAAGTACACATCCCCTGCTTCTTCCTTGGAAGTCTTTTCTTCTGTTGAAGGAGATTCTTCAGATCCCTTCTTTTTCTCAACTTTGGATCTACACTGCTTCTTGTAGTGCCCTTCCTTTTCACATCTCCAACACACCTTTACAAACTTTCCAGAAGACTTAGATCTTCCCTTAGACTTAGATCTCCCACTTGGAACTTAGATCTATTTCTTTCATGGGAGAGTCCTCTTGCAAATAATGCATATGTGCTATGTCCTTCCATGTTCTTTTGTCTCACATCCTCTATAAAAAAGGATGAGACCACTTCATCAAACTTCAAGGCAGTTGTATTACTACCTATGGCCACAACTAGACTATCCCACGAGTCTTGTAAAGAGAACAGTAAACTGATACACTTATCTTCATCTGAAATTTTAATCTCAATAGATACTAATTGACTTACCACATTATTGAAGGTGTTCAAATTCTCTTCCACCTTCATTAGCAACACTTTCTTTTCTTCAACCATGTCTCTCACAACGTGATATTGAATATCAATATGTTTTTTCTTTGAATGATAAACCATGTTCTTCACCAGAAACATTGCACTCTGAATGTCACAATCTATCCTTACATCTTGTTGTAACAACCCAATACCTGAACACAATCTTTGTAACCATACTTCTTCCTTAATTTCATGAGTGGTTTCCATGTATTCAAATTCTATAGTTGAAAGTGCCACTACAGCCTGTGTTTTTCTCATCCAATTGATTGCTCCTCCAAACAGCTTAAACACATACTTTCTTGTGGATATCCTACGATCCATATCTCCACCCCAGTATGCATCCACAAAGTCCACAAAGCCATGTATGTCCAACACTTTGTCAAATCCTATTCTTCCTTGGTAGCACACCATAGCTAACAGTGCCACGCAAATACCTAAAAACCATTTTTACTGATGTCCAATGCTCCTTCCCTGGTTTTGACATATACCTACTCAAAGCTCCCATTGCATGTGCAATGTCTGGTCTAGTACAAACCGTTGCATACATCAAACTGCCAATTGCACTCGCATATGGAACATGAGACATGTCCTCTTCCTCTTCCTTTGTCTTGGGAAATTGATCCACAGATAACTTTACACCAACAAGAATAGGGACCTTGACCGATTTACATTCATGCATACTAAACCTCTGCAATATTGTCTCAACATATTTTCTCTGATTTAACCAGAGTTTCCTCTTTTTATGATCTCTTTTAATTTCCATGCCCAAAATGAAATTTGCAGCACCGAGATCCTTCATGTCAAATTTAGAGGACAAATGAGTTTTCACATCTTGGATAATCTCCTTGTTTTTTCCTATCAACAACATGTCATCCACATACAAGACCAAATAAATCAAATGATCACCAATTAATTTAAAATACACACATTGATCCTCTTTGCTTCTTGTGAAGCCAAGTCCCAACATATAAGTATCAAATTTTTTATACCATATCCTTGGTGATTGGTTTAAACCATACAAGGAATTTTTCAGCTTGTATACCAACTCCTTCTTTCCCTTCACAACAAAGCCTTTCTGGTTCTTCATATAGATTTCTTATTCCAAATCCCCATGTAGGAATGTTTCCTTCACATCCATACTTTCTACTTCAAAATCAAATGTAGCAACAATACATAATAGAAATCTTATAGAAGTTAACTTGACAACGGGAGAAAAAATCTCACCAAAATCAATTCCCTCAACCTGGGAATAACCCTTTGCTACTAATCGATCTTTGTATTTATCCGATTTGCCTTCTGCATTCAGCCTCTTTTTAAATACCCATTTGTTGCCAATGGGATTTATTCTAGTCGGAAACTCCACTAGATCCCAAACCTCATTCTTATCCAAGGCTGCCATTTCTTCATCCATGGCCTTTTTCCAGAGTTTTCCATCCTCTACATGCACTGCCTCCCTGACAGTTCTAGGATCATCATCAGTAATAGACAAAGAAAAATTTGAACAAAAATAAGATGGAGTATACCTTTTCGGTAGCCTTCTTTCTCGAACCGATCTCCTCAATACTGGAGTATGAGGATCTTCTTCTTCTAATTATTGTTCTTTTGTAGAGTTTGATTCATCGTCCTTTAAATCAAACTCTGTTTTATATGGTTCTTCCTTACTAGGTAGGAATTCTTGTTTAACAACATCCTTCATTTCTCTAAATACCACATCTCGGACATACACATCCTTCTTAGTTTTTGGGTTCAAAAGCTTATAACCTTTGAGACCATCTTTATACCCAATAAAGATACACTTTTCATCCTTCTTATCTAGCTTACTCTTGTTTTCCTTTGGAACATGAACATGTTGGAGATATGGCTATAACAGAAGACAGACGCAGATGGTTAAGGTTGTCATTGATGGCAATCGGTTATGGAGCAGTCAAGGATGTCAACACGCACAAGGAATGCTGAATCACAGATGCTGAAACGTAGATGCTGAAACACAAATG